>JBCAUI010516700.1:0-24926 GCA_038406195.1 Haplosyllis anthogorgicola | reverse complement strand
TTGTTCTGCTTATATCGATATCCCGCTTATATCGATGCTACTTTCCCGCACCAAAAATATCGATATATCCGGGGACAGCTGTATGAACATCACTCTGGTTATAAAACTATCCAACTTTCGTTCTGATCATCGCATTTTTCCATATCTTATAGTGTACGGTGAATCGGATGGGTGTCGTTGGCCCTGTTTCGGAAACCCTGATCAAATTTGCGGAGGACAACTTGCTAACAGCATATACCAAGTAAATGGTAAGGCGAGACCCGAATGAATTTTTCCGTAATAATTATATTTATTTATCGTTTCTGTGAACTATTAAATTTTCGTTTCAGATTTACAAGTGACCTCAGAAATGAGAGCGAGTACCTTTGCAGAGACTGATGCTGACTTCACACACGACCTTTCATCAGTAGCCAATACAACTGTCCATTTCACATCAACTGCCATTAATAAAGGTTCGGATCTATTGCTATTATGGTTCTGTAAACCAACATTTGTCCAAGAATTTAATTCACGCATAATTCATAATTTAATGCACGTATGTTTTTTAATGTAGCCGCAGATCTTAAAAAATATTCAGTAAGGTATCGTTTTCTTGGATATTATAGGTAGCAGTACTGAAAGTACTGGAACAATCGAAGACATTAGTGAAAACATCGTTTTTTCTACTGATGCCACACCATTAGATAATTTCTCTGATAATCCGTCAACGATGACGCATGACAGTAACACCTTGGTGGAAACATCTAGTGTCTCTCTTGAAGTAGACTCCTCAACATACGGACAATCCTCAACGCTAGTTGTAGGCGAAACAACAACCCGAACCTCTTCAATACACGGAGCCGAAACTAGTGCGCCGGAAACGCCATCATCTAAGACGGGGTCACCACAAGAAACCGACATAGTAAGAACAGAAACAACATCATCTCAAACAATCACAGAGGAAGGGCTCATGTCACCGTCTCGGCCTTTCACACAAGTAACTGAAACTGAAGTGTCTGATGCATCGTCAACGTTACAGCAGTCAACACCAGAAACAAACAACACTACAGTAAAGACTTCATCTGTGGAATACTCAACGCAAGATGTTAGGAGTGCCAGTACATTGGCATCCCAGAGAACGTCTACACAAAACGTCGATACAACAGTTGTTGATACTTGGCCAACAGAAGCGGATACCACAGAATTAGAAATGGATTCATTTTCTTCTCAGCAAACTTCAACAGCAGAAGTACGTACCAGAATGACGGAGACGTTGTTTTCTCAAATATCAACCAATGAAGCCAATACTCAAACGATGCAATCTTTATCGTCTGATGAAACGCAGGAAATTATGACGTCACAGTCTGACGAGCCCGTTACATCACCAGCTTCGACAGAAACACCATCATCATCTCGAGATCCTCTGGAACAAACTGAATCCACAGTCTCACCGTCAAAACAACCAGCAACTCAAGAAGCTGATACGACAGAAGTTGACACGTCGCAACATCAGGATACTTCGTCACAGGAAGGTAAATCCACGGCGTTGCATACGGTACCATCCCAAGAAACGTCAACACTCCAGTCTGGCACAATGATAGCTGAAACTTCACGACCTGCACAATCATCTACACATACTGTCGACGCCATCACAATCTTAGAAACATCTTCCGGGAAAACACGTCCAGCCGAAACATCAATTATTGCAGAGACGTCGCCAGCGGTTCAAACTGAAAGAACTGACTTTCCGTCACCCTCATCCGAGATTTCAACGGTTAATGACAACACCTCAGAATTTATTACTTCTAGTGCAACGTCAGTCAAGAATGAAATGGAGACAGCAACAAATACAGATAGAAGCAGCCACGCGACTCAGGAAGCTGACATGAGTACTGAAGGGCAGAGAGTTGCATCTGGTAGGGGAGATGTCTGTAGCTAGGCCTTAAAACTTTTAAGCGAATAATCTTCTCAGCAATGCAGAACATTAACTACATGAGTAATTTTACTCAAAACAGAGGGCTTACGCTGGATACAATTATCTGATGCGCTACATTTGTAACTTACATAATCTAATGTAATGCCCATATATTTTTTTACAGATAGCACAGCTAGCTTCTCTACGGCAAGACCAGATATTTCAACAAATAGTCTGTCCACTGAAAGTAATACGTCACTGCAATCTTCAACACTAGATTCATCAACTTCGGAATATCTGTCTACAGGTGATACAACAGCCTCGCCATCATTGAGTGCCTTACTGAGTACCAGAGAAATACAGACGACAGTAATATCTGGTGGGGATAATCTTTATATATATCAGACATTCAAATAATTTATTACTTTAAACATCAATCACATTAACTATCGTACGGTCATTTGTTTCAAAAAGATATGTAATGAACAATTAATTAAAATTAATTAAAATTAAAGTATGTTTCATCATTTTCTTTAAATGCAGACTCAAGTACAGCCGAATCTTCAAATGGCCAGAATGTGGCAACACAGGAACCTTCTACAATGCCTGATACATCAGGGTCTTCAAGAACTATTAATCAAACGACCATTGCTTCTATCACAACATCAGCTTCAGCTACTATTAGTGCTCTAATATCAAACTCTCAAACAGCCATTGCCACTTATAGCCAGACATCAACGCAAGAAGAATCGTCCAGTCAAAGGACAATTGCTGATACTGAGCCATCAGATTCGCAAGGCTTATCAACCGAAGTAACTATCCTTCGTCAAACATCTGAGTCTGAGGAGTCCACAACTCGAATTTTCAGAACTGTTGGCCCAACATCATCTACTACTATTGGCCAAACAACAACAATCATTGGACCAACATCTGTTGAACAAGGATCCACAAGCCAAGTAGCAACCACTCTTAGTGATACATCAGATGCTCAGAGTTCTACAACTGATGCAATTTCAACTACCACTATTGGTCAAACAACAACAACCATTGGACCAACATCAGATCAAGAAATATCAACCAGTCAAAGAACTACCACTGTTCGTGAGACATCACATTATCAGGGATCTTCAATCCAGACAACCGCTTTTGGTCAAACGTCCGACCTTCAAGGATCTTCAACTCAAATACCAACTACAGTGGGTCAGACCATCACTAATATAGGGACGACATCAGATCAACGAGGATCTTCAAGTCAGGGACCCTTAAGTATTGGCCAGACATCAGATCCTACTACCTCCAGCTTTGGTCAGACATCTGAACCTGCAGGATCCACTTCATTCAGTCAAACAACCACTGTTGCAACATCAATCACAGAAATATTTCTAACCACACAGGATCCTTCCGATGGTATTCAAATACATACCATACAAGTTATAGTTATTTGTCACATATTAAATGATTATGTTTTAAGGGTCATCTAAGTGATGTTTTCTTTTTAACTGTGTACTTAATGACCGAATGATAATTTTCATTTCACAATTTCACAAGTTTCTTGTTATATTTGCAGACATACAATACATGGGATGCTATCTGGATAATGTAGTAGATAGGGACATGAATGGCACACAAACCAATGATGCTTTCATGACTGTTGAGCAATGTGTAACATTTTGTGGAGCGAATGGTTATAGTTATGCAGGATTGCAATATGCAATAATTTGTTTTTGTGACAATGATTTTGGAGGTATATAATCTTTAAAGGCAACTATTTTATTAACATCATACTTTTTTGTTTTAAAAGTTTCTTACACATAGCTTACTGAAATGTATATATGTTGTATAATATCTATTTCAGCATATGGAAATTCTACGAATTGTTTTTTTCCTTGTGGTGGCAATGAATCCCAAGTGTGTGGAGGTCCTAATGATAATAGTATTTACAAAGTTCCAGGTAAGATACATTTTCAAATTATAATTTGCCCATTTTAGATGTAGAAATTTCCGGAAATATTATGCGAAATGTCTAAATGGGAACACGATACTTTAATATTTTAGATGATCTGATAATACTTCCAACAGAGGCGCCAACCACTACTCAACCACCTACAACAACAACTACCGAGGCTCCTGTAACTATCCCTCAAGACGGTCAGTTTTATTTATAATCATAAATATCTGAATATCCCCCCGAGGTGTGTAGATGTTACACCTGCATTTAGTCCATGTATTTAACGATATAATGATAAAAGTTTTGTAGTCTCAATATGCAAAAAAATACCTTTAATTTCAGAATATTTTGGCTGCTGGTCAGATGGACTTCCTATCAGGGACATGAATGGAACATATGATGTTGGTCCCTTCATGGAAATACAGTATTGTAGAGATTTCTGTTCCCGGGCTGGTTTCAAGTATTCTGGGTTACAAAACAGCATTTTATGCTTCTGTGACAATAATTTTGGAGGTATTAAATTTATTTCTTTTTATTTGCATGTGATATAAATTTACTTACTTCAGTCTTTGCGTAGATTTCTGAAATAATCAGCATGATATTTTATTTGTAGCATATGGTGAATCAAATACTTGTGAGTCTCCTTGTTCTGGAAATCCTAGTGAAATCTGTGGTGGACCTTATGCCAATAGTGTTTACCTTTCCACAGGTATGCTTGCCATGTGAACAATTTAAGATAAATACCTACAACTAGTCGTAGTTATTTTCGTAGATTGGCAGATGTTCCCTTAATTGCGATACTTTCAATGTTAATTAATTTACGATGTTAAATCTCAAATTGCAACGTTATAGTTGTGCCCGTGTCTACGGAAAGCATATTCACCACGGCGTCTCCCGAATTATCATCTGAGTTTACGACAGAGTCTCAAGATATGACAACAGATGTAACAACTGCCATTGATGAGAAGACTACAAATAATGTAAGGTCAACACAACAAGTGTATGTCACCACTGACACTTTGGTCACAGGTATGTATGTTTATTTAGCTTTTGTTTATTCCCAATACCTTGCAATGGCGTCGATTCAATGACGTATACATATGAACGTAATCGTGTACATGTATCTGCCCACCAAAACTCTAAATATGTAGATGCTGGCTACAGACATAATTGAGAGGTAAAGAAAATAGACCATTTAACTTGCATAATATGTTGGATGTAAGAAAGTAAATAAGTTTATTTCATTTATTTTAAGTACAGCGGTTGAACTTATCAGCTGCATTTGGGTTAAAAAATATAAAAAAGGAATTAAACACTTGTGTAAACATTGAAATAGCAAGTGGTTTGTGGCTTGGTTAAAGTGTTAAATATTGGCCCAAAGACATTAACTGGTCCTTTAAACTTAAATCTGTTCATAAAATTAGTAGGCATATATATCTAGTTCATCTAGATGTTTGGTTTTTAGTTCTACTTGATGTTTCATTACATTCTTACTTAAGGTTAAGGTACAGAGAGCTAAATGGTCTTTATTTTGTGTCTATGCAAAATGCCGGATTCCCCTCGTATGTCTATGTCACCTATTTAAATATTTCGGCATTATTAAACATCATTTTAGCGTATGCTATGTCTCCATTTCTACGTAAACAGAAAATTATCACAATTTAGCCAGCTGAGTTGAAATGTAGAAGTCGGCCAGTGAAGTTGTTTTACTTTTTACAATTGTAGATAATGCAACAGTAAGAACTCCCGTGAGTGATCGAATGGAAATTGCAACCAGTCCAATCGAACTATCGTCAGTTGAAGACAATTTTACAATTGTGGTGGACGTTTCAACCAAAGGAACATCCCAAATTGGAGGTATGTTAAGTCATTCCATTTTGTTTTATTTTAAACCATTTAGTCATTGGCCATCCATCAGAATTAAGTGAAATTATTTGTCTATATTTTGTTTATGGATATTTAATTTGTGTCAAAAGGCATTAAAATATACGAAATCTAATCAAATATGGGAAAGATCTATGATACTTCTCTGAGGGTACAGTAATTATTTTCAGAAATTGAAATCAATTCGATCCATTTTGCAAATAATTTTTAATACTATCTGCCATTACAAATCTAATCACCATTGAAGCTTCCCGAAAAAATGAAATATTGGTACGAGTTACTTTCAACACAACAATTGTTTTCATTTCAGCACAATCATCCACAGCGGGGATGACAGAGCCTCAAAACCCTTCCACACCAAAACCTGATGATACAGATACCACAGCAACCACGGATACCTTGTTCTCCACACAGAATCCGTCTAATGGTAATTTCAAAAACATAACATTCTCACACTGTAAAAGGAGCAATCACTTTTCCAAATTCAGCGAAAATGAAGCGAATGGATACTAAATCCATCCAACTTTTGTTTTGTTGATGTTACTGTAGTATTTCTCTATGTTTCCATCCATCAACAGTTCAATATCGATTTAGTTTTTGTTTGTAAAAATGTAACTTTTTGTACTTTCAGTCATACAATACATGGGATGCTATCTGGATAATGTAGTAGATAGGGACATGAATGGCACACAAACCGATGATGCTTTCATGACTGTTGAGCAATGTGTAACATTTTGTGGAGCGAATGGTTATAGTTATGCAGGATTGCAATATGCAATAATTTGTTTTTGTGACAATGATTTTGGAGGTATATAATCTTTAAAGGCAACTATTTTATTAACATCATACTTTTTTGTTTTAAAAGTTTCTTACACATAGCTTACTGAAATGTATATATGTTGTATAATATCTATTTCAGCATATGGAAATTCTACGAATTGTTTTTTTCCTTGTGGTGGCAATGAATCCCAAGTGTGTGGAGGTCCTAATGATAATAGTATTTACAAAGTTCCAGGTAAGATACATTTTCAAATTATAATTTGCCCATTTTAGATGTAGAAATTTCCGGAAATATTATGCGAAATGTCTAAATGGGAACACGATACTTTAATATTTTAGATGATCTGATAATACTTCCAACAGAGGCGCCAACCACTACTCAACCACCTACAACAACAACTACCGAGGCTCCTGTAACTATCCCTCAAGACGGTCAGTTTTATTTATAATCATAAATATCTGAATATCCCCCCGAGGTGTGTAGATGTTACACCTGCATTTAGTCCATGTATTTAACGATATAATGATAAAAGTTTTGTAGTCTCAATATGCAAAAAAATACCTTTAATTTCAGAATATTTTGGCTGCTGGTCAGATGGACTTCCTATCAGGGACATGAATGGAACATATGATGTTGGTCCCTTCATGGAAATACAGTATTGTAGAGATTTCTGTTCCCGGGCTGGTTTCAAGTATTCTGGGTTACAAAACAGCATTTTATGCTTCTGTGACAATAATTTTGGAGGTATGATAGTATTATAAATGTATGATTTCTTATTTCCTGGTAATATTACTTACGTATTTTTTTTACATGGAGGCTTTTTTGAAATAATCAGCAATTCAACATGATATCCTTATTTGTAGCGTATGGTGAATCAAATACATGTGAGTCTCCTTGTTCTGGAAATCCTAGTGAAATCTGTGGTGGACCTTATGCCAATAGTGTCTATCTGTCAACCGGTAAGGAACGCGAAATTGGATCTGAAGTCAAAACAGAAACACTTAGCAGTTACATTTGTACTGAGCAGCTACCACTGTACCACTCAGAAAGTTATCAGTAACCAATTGTATAAATGTTTGTAACTTTTAAAATGTTGCATCTTGATTAAAACATTTTTCAAAACTACTTGAATTGATTTCAACATAAAAGTATTATTTTACAGTTGTGACAGTGTCCACAGAAAACATAATTACCACAATACCTCCTGAATTGTCCACTGAGTTCACAACAGAATCACAAGATGTAACTACTGAAGTAACAACTATTGTTGATGCAAAGTCTACAGATGATTTAAGGACAACACAACAAGTCCCAGTCACGACTGATACGATTATCAGCACTGAGGGTGTAACTGACAGAGAAACATCTCAAACAGATATCACGTCAGGTAAGTGATTGATATGCCGACAAATTTAAATTTGTGTAAACAGCTAAAAATTCCATGCACGAAGGTTGAAAAGGATGATCACTGAGCCGGCTTTGTTACATTTCAGGTGTGACTGGTGACATAGAAATTTCCACTGGTCCCACTGACGCATCAACAGCTGAAGATGGTGTTGCAACTGTCATAGTTTTGACCACAGATGGAACGCCTCAAATTAGTGGTAATTTAAAACGGAATTGAGTTATCTCTATTGATGTTACACAGACTGTTAATGTGAGACACTAGAATTGTTTTGTGAAATGAATACATCATCACCTTGCGTCTACCTTTGGTAAACGCTCGTTAAAAGACATGTTCAATGTTTTATAATTTTAACATATTGTGAGATATTATTGATTTATTACACGGATTAGTCGACTCATAAAACGACTGGACAAGTAAATAAAAATTAACACTTTCTGTTTACACTGTTTACAGATAACACCCTTGAAACGTCTCAAGCCAGCGTAATACCGACAACACTAGAGCCCACAACACAAGACCCTTCAGGAATTTCCACATTGTTTTCCGACGCTGAGACAACAGAGCCTCAACAAACAATAAAGACACCAGAACCAGACGAAACATCCACACATCCTAGCGGTACTGAAACACCAGAGCCTCAGGAAACTGAAAGAACACCAGAGCCTCAACAAACTGAAATGACACCAAAATCTCAAGAAACATCCACACCAGTCTCAGGGACTGAGACACCAGGTCCTCAAGAAACTGAAAAGACTCCAGAACCACAAGAAACATCCACACCAGTCTCTGGTACTGAAAAGACACCAGATCCTCAAGAAACTGTTGAGACAGTAGGGCCTCAGGAAACATCTACACCAGTCTCTGGTACTGAAACAACAGTGCCTCAGAAAACTGATAGAACACCAGGACCCCAAGAAACTGAAAAGACACCAGGACCTCAAGAAACTGAAAAGACACCAGGACCCCAAGAAACTGAAAAGACTCCAGAACCTCAAGAAACATCCACACCAGTCTCAGGGACTAAGACACCAGGTCCTCAGGAAACTGAAAAGACACCAGAACCCCAAGAAACTGAAAAGACTCCAGAACCTCAAGAAACATCTACACCAGTCTCTTGTACTGAGACACCAGAACCCCAAGAAACTGAAAAGACACAAGGACCCCAAGAAACTGAAAAGACACCAGAACCACAAGAAACATCTACACCAGTCTATGGTACTGAAACACCAGGTCCTCAAGAAACAGAAAAGACACCAGAACCTCAAGAAACTGTTGAGACAGCAGGGCCTCAGGAAACATCTACATCAGTCTCTGGTTCTGAGACACCAGAACCTCAAGAAACTGAAAAGACACCAGAACCTCAAGAAACATCCACAGTCTTAGGGACTGAGACACCAGATACTCAAGAAACTGAAAAGACACCAGGACCTCAAGAAACTGAAAAGACTCCAGAACCTCAAGAAACATCCACACCAGTCTTAGGGACTGAGACACCAGATCCCAAAGAAACTGAAAAGACACCAGAACCCCAAGAAACTGTTGAGACATTGGGGCCTCAGGAAACATCTACACCAGTCTCTGGTACTAAAACACCAGGACCCCAAGAAACTGAAAAGACACCAGAACCTCAAGAGACATCCACACCAGTCTCTGGACCTGAAACAACAGTGCCGCAGGAAACTGATAGAACACCAGGACCCCAAGAAACTGAAAAGACACCAGGACCTCAAGAAACTGTTGAGACAGTAGGGCCTCAGGAAACATCTACACCAGTCTCTGGTACTGAGACACCAGAACCTCAAGAAACTGAAAAGACACCAGGACCCCAAGAAACTGAAAAGACTCCAGAGCCACAAGAATCATCTACACCAGTCTATGGTACTGAAACAACAGTGCCTCAGGAAACTGATAGAACACTAGGACCTCAAGAAACTGAAAAGATTCCAGAACCACAAGAAACATCCACACCAGACTCTGGTACTGAAAAGACACCAGAACCCCAAGAAACTGAAAAGACACCAGAACCACAAGAAACATCTACACCAGTCTCTCATACTGAAACACTAGAACCACAAGAGACTGAAAAGACTCCAGAACCTCAAGAAACATCCACATCAGTCTCTGGTACTGAGACACCAGGACCCCAAGAAACTGAAGAGACTCCAGAACCACAAGAAACATCTACACAAGTCTCAGGGACTGTGACACCAGGTCCTCAAGGAACTGAAAAGACACCAGGTCCTCACGAAACTGAAAATACTTCAGAACCTCAAGAAACATCCACACCAGTCCCAGGGACTGAGACACCAGAGCCTCAGGGAACCAAAAAGACACCAGAACCTCAAGAAACTGTTGAGACATTAGGGCCTCAGGAAACATCTACACCAGTCTCTGGTACTGAGACACCAGAACCTCAAGAAACTGAAAAGACACCAGAACCCCAAGAAACTGAAAAGACTCCAGAACCTCAAGAAACATCTACACTAGTCTCTGGTACTGAAACAACAGTGCCTCAGGAAACTGATAGAACACCAGGACCCCAAGAAACTGAAAAGACACCAGGACCTCAAGAAACTGAAAAGACACCAGGACCCCAAGAAACTGAAAAGACTCCAGAACCTCAAGAAACGTCCACATCAGTCTGTGGTACTGAGACACCAGGACCCCAAGAAACTGAAGAGACTCCAGAACCTCAAGAAATATCTACACCAGTCTCAGGTACTGTGACACCACGTCCTCAAGAAACTGAAAAGACTTCAGAACCTCAAGAGACATCCACACCAGTCTCTGGTACTGAAACAACAATGCCTCAGGAAACTGATAGAACACAAGGACCTCAAGAAACCGAAAAAACACAAGAACCTCAAGAAACATCCACACCAGTCTCTGGTACTGAAACACCAGGGCCACAAGAAACTGAAAAGACACCAGGGCCACAAGAAACTGAAATGACACCAGAACCAGACGAAACATCTACACAACCTAGTGGTACTGAAACACCAGTCCCTCAAGAAACCGAGAAGACTCCAGAGCCACAAGAAACATCCACACCAGTCTCTGATACTGAAACACAGGACCCACAAGAAACTGAAAAGACACCAGAACCTCAAGAAATGTCTACACAACCTACTAGAACACCAAGACCCCAAGAAACTGAAAAGACACCAGAACCTCAAGAAACGTCCACACCAGTCTCTGGTACTGAAACACCAGGTCCTCAAGAAACAGAAAAGACACCAGGACTTCAAGAAACTTCCACACACCTATCTACTGTTGAGACGTCAGAGTTCGACCAAATGACTACTGAACAGACAACAGATATCCAAAAAAGTTCAAGCTATTCATCTTCAGTTATGATTTCAGCCGTGACAGATTTATCCAGTCTGATGACCACTGATAGGTTTCAACCAGGACGAACATCCGGTAGGATGTGTTGATGGATGTACAGTAAAACCTGAGAGATGTTTTGCATTCTAACGACGAGCAACCAACGAATCATCCTTCGTATTTACCATTGAAGACATCCTCGTTATTCTTATTTTCAATCCATGGTCAACTTGGAGGTCTTTTCGTTGTAGTAATTTTCGTCATTCGTAGAGCTTATTTTTGAATAAAGTTTCGGATTTACTTTGTTTTATTGATCTGTTTAGTTTATAAATGACTCATATCGATTCACTACGTCTGTCATTTTAAGAGGACGATCAAAACTTAATTCTTGTTGATCGTGTCTCTCAGGTTTTACTCGAGTTAAGTTTCATTTCTGCCTTTAACGCATAACTCAGATGCTTGCTATTCGTTTGTATTGTAGATCTATTTAATGACTATAAAATTAAGGAAGTTTGTATGGTGAGACTTTATCAATGGTGAATTTTGTTTTGTAGAATTCAGTACTTCTTCAGTTGAAACATCTTCAACGCAAGAGTTGGTATCTAAAGAGGCACTATCAACAGTTCCTGACAAGGCAACAACGGAGGTACTATCAACTGTTGTTGACGACGAAACAACCGAGGCACCAACAACGACTGCTGACAGGGAAACAACGGAGGCGCAAACCACAGCCGCTGACAACGAAGCAACAGAGGCACTATCAACAGTTGCTGATACGATTACTCAAAGTGCACAAACAACAGTTGAGGTGGAAGTGACGAGCGATCAGCTTCTTCAATGTATGTTACAAAATTTCTATTCATTCAGTCAGAAAACCTTGGTATTCTTGTTTTTAAGTGCGAGGTCAAAAAGTCATGAAAATCTTTTGGTGTTTTATTTTCTTATTATTGTAGATTACGAAGGATGTTACTTGGACGGCGTTAATCCAGATTTAGGTGGTTCCAAATTCATCAGCAATCAGCTCACGCTTGAACTGTGCAACTCTGAATGCATAAGACAAGGATTTCTTTATTCGGGAGCTCAGGCTTCTAGAACCTGCTATTGTGGAGATAGTTTTGGTGGTACGTTTGTTCATGTTACGAAATGTAAATAGCAAATAGCGATCTGACAAGATATCATTTATTAATTTGAAAAGACATTGATTAATTGTATTTATTGTAGCCTATGGTGAAGATCCTTCTGGAGGAAATTGCACATCACCTTGCGCTGGAGATTTTGATCAAATATGCGGCGGTCTGTCTGCCAACAGCATATATCAAGCTAGAGGTAATGCCATCTTAATTTAGTTTAACTGTGCTGATTTATCCTCGTTATCCAGTGTCCATCGTGTGTTAATTAATTAATCTCTTTTTCACAGCACGTTTCCTAACTGAAGCTCCACCTCCAGATAATGCAACAACAACCGCAACAACCACTGTAGACGATATCACAACAGTTGCAACGACTGTTCCTGACAAAATAACCACTTTGGTTACCACTGAAGAAGATGTTGCAACATCAGATGTAACAACAGATTCTAAAATCATAGCCTCAACGGAGAGTGTAATTACGACGGACATTGTCTACACCGCGGAACCACAAGGCACTACGGAGGGCCTTGAAAGATGTGAGTATAAACGACGCTTTGAACGTCGCATGCCACTTTTAACTTCAAGGAATTTGTTTATCATGCTGAAAACTGCATCGGAATTAAACGTAATTATTTCTGCAGAGAAACGATGTAAACTTTCAATTAAACATCAGACTTCTATCTCTACTCAGTTTAACAAAGACTTTTTTCACATTTTCAGTTTATCTTGGATGCTGGGAGGACAACAGACTTGACGGAGACTTGAATGGCTATTTCTTCAACAGTTTCCAGATGACAATCGAATTATGCATGCGAGAATGCATTAAACAGCGTTTCCTCTTCTCTGGCGTACAATTTTATATCAACTGTTTCTGTGGCGACTCATTCGGACGTACGTTGTTACTCAGCATAAATTGTCTTTCAAAAAAAAAACGGTTCCTAATCGGTGAATTGAAAAATGTCGAATATTATAAGTATCATGCCGGAGACTAAAATAGATGAGGCTAATATTGTTTACAGGGTACGGAGAAGACGTGAACGGAACAAGCTGTAACACGTCCTGTGCTGGAGACCCTTCACAAATATGCGGTGGCCAGCAGTTCAACAGTATCTATCAAGCTGGAGGTAGGACGCGTGTCCCGTCATTGACAGCAAAACACATTTTACGTTATCTGAAGAAATACGTACTTTTAAGACAATTGTAATTCAATCTGTACCGCTATGCGGTAAAAAAGCACAGTTAAGTGTTCCAATTTAACAATGTTAACCTTAAATTAAGCGACACATTTTAACAATATACTTAACTCATAGATACATGGTTGTTTTTTGTAGCGATATTTGTAACAGAAGAAGCTACAGTTGTAGTAGACGTAACATCTGACGTAGATACTACTGTTATGGAGGTCACATCAGATATAGATACTACTATGATGGAGGATGCATCCACAGATGCCACCCAGCCATTAACGGAGTTTGCAACGTCAACTGCAACTGCAGACACTGCTGTCACTGATGAAACTACAGCAATTTCGGAAGAATCTTCCACTGTTGAGACACTTTCTACTGACCTTGCTACCACAGACGTTTCTGTTGTCAGTGGTGGCACCGGTACTGGGACGGCACCAACAACAGATGTAACCGAATCTGATGATACGGTTGCCACAGTTATCACAGATACTTTTGTCTCCACGCAGAGTCCCTCTGATGGTATTTTCAAAGCTATTAACCTGCTCAGATTATAGGAAGTAGCGGTTTGGACAGATTGAAATGAAAATTAGGGGAAGGATAATGTCTCCTTATGCCATCCCGCTACTGATTTTTTCATGTGTATAAATTATTTATCTCAGTCAATTGTACACCCTGCTAAACATATCTTACTTCCCTATCAAAACTTTTATATATCGCATATTTGCAGGCATACAATACTTGGGATGCTACCAGGATAATGTATTTGGTCGAGATATGAACGGTACACAAACAACTAGTCCGTTCATGACTGTTGATGAATGTGTAACTTTTTGTGGAGCGAATGGTTTTAGTTATGCAGGATTGCAATACGCAACAGTTTGCTTTTGTGATAATGATTTTGGAGGTAAACAATTTCAATAGACTTATGTTAATTGTTTACATTTTTAATTTCCATCTGGTGGTCTGGATTCTAATAGTCTAACATGTCATGTTTTCAGCATACGGCAATTCCACTAATTGCTATTTTGGTTGCGGTGGAAATGCATCGCAGGAATGTGGAGGCCCAAATGAAAACAGTGTTTACAGAGTCCCAGGTATGAACACAAATTTGTGCCAACTTTGCTTTTACATTTTGATCATTAATACATTTTCAAAATCTCAATAGCATGATCAGATTTTCATTGACACCAGATTAACAATATTGATAATATCACGGGAGGGTATTTCTATTTGGTTGCCTTCTTTGGGAACCTTGTGGAAAGCCTTGCACAAAGAAGAAGGCAAGTACAGCATAATAACATTTGTTAACATAAATTTCAATGTTTCAGATGATCTGATAATACTTCCAACAGAGGCATCAACCACTACTCAACCTCCAACAACAACAACTACCGAAGCCCCTGTAACTATCCCTGCAGACGGTCAGTTTCGTCATTCCTTTATGAGCATTTACTATTGCAATGGGGAAAAAACATGAAACAGAAATATCAATGTTAAGCTTAGTTGACTTGGTAACATATGTAGATTCATTATCTTTTTACAGAATACTTTGGCTGTTGGGCAGATGGACTTCCAATCAGAGATATGAATGGAACATCTCTCGCCGGACCTTTCATGGAAATTCAAATCTGTAGAGACTTTTGCTCACTAGCTGGTTTTAATTACTCTGGACTGCAAAACAGCATTTTATGCTTCTGTGACAATGATTTTGGAGGTATGAAATTCACGGTATTTTTGGTCAATGGTTTGTGACATTACTTATCTGTGTGCATGTACTGTAATCAGAAACAAAATTGATTTGTAGCATATAATGAATCGGATACATGTGATTTTCCTTGTGCTGGAAACCCGAGTGAAATTTGTGGAGGACCTTACGCCAATAGTGTCTACCTTTCGACAGGTCAGTTAACACAGAAGCTCAATAGACATCTTCAAAGCGTTTGTGAAAAATTGCTTTAAATAAAAGTCCATTCAATGGTTGAAAGGCTAATTTTACTGTCTAATCACGTATATGACTTATATTGTATTATGAAATAATCTCTTTTTGTGATTATCATGTATACCTTCATTTCAATCATAGGTCAGTTAGGTTAAAGAGTATAATTATTTTACAGTTTTCGCAGCGTCCACAGAAAGCATAATTACCACAAAGTTTCCCGATCTTTCGACCGATGCCACGACAGAACCGAAGGATAAAACAACAGAAGTGACAACTATCATCGACGATGTTACCACAGAAGATGTCAGAACAACAGAGGCTGCAGTTACAACCGACACTATTTTTATCTCCACCACACTAGAAGATGTCGTTACTACAGTAGAGGGTGATGCCTCTACCGTTGATCCGACGACTAGAATCACAGATGACAATGGTATTACCGAAGGTGTCACTGATGGGACTACGCCGGGTAAGAATCCGTTTAGAAATTTTGACACATAAACACGACTGAATTTGTATGGGACTTTTATGCATTGCACTGTCGCCTCTCTGTTAGCGATATGAATACAAGGGCCTTAGCAGCTACTGGCGGAGAGAACTTAACCCACGTACACCATGACCAGAACGGACCGCATAACAGAACTAGGCACGTGCGGTCTGACACATTTACTCACCAGTATTAACAGTATTACTAATTATTCAAAATTTGTAAATAAATCCTACTGATCATTAATTTAATCGGTCACAATTGCTAAAAATGTTCATTGTATTTCTCGATTAAGTTTTCGCAAGTCTATCTATTTCACTTGCAGATGATACAACTGTTGTCACAGAGGTGGCAGAAGTTTCTACCTTCACAAGTGACGCATCAACAGCAGATGTTACGACTGCAGCGGTATTAACAACGGAATATATTCCCCAAGCTGGTGGTATGTTAAACAAGGCAGTTTAGATATTGAGATGCGAAGACTTGAAGTTTACTAAACATTAAATTTAGGTCCTGATGTTGAACGTTTAATTGATCTAATCATATCGTTATCGTGGTATGTTTTCAGATTATATGGGATGTTGGCTGGACGAAATTTTTATTAGAGATATGAATGGTTCAGCTATTTCAAGTGATACGATGACAAATCCTTTCTGCATAGATTATTGTGCGAGTCAAGGATTTTTGTTTTCTGGATTGCAGTACAGGATACTCTGCTTTTGTGACAATGACTTTGGAGGTAAACTCAATTGGGTTGAGATCTGCCTTCACCTAGTTGATAACATAACGTCAAGAAAGGAGAAAACCAAGGCAATTATACCAACGACAATACGATGTAGTGTTAATTTTATTGCTTTTACTTTAAATATCATTCACGCCATGACTTATTACTAAAATTACTTGTAGCTTATGGACCTGGAGTTTGTAACCTTCCCTGTCCGGGAAATGAAAACCAAATCTGTGGAGGAGAATACTCAAACAGCGTCTACAGATCACTTGGTATATTTTCTCCTCATCACTTACATAATTCGTTCTTTTTTTGTTAATGTGTCACATGTTAGCGAGCAAGATACTCTGCATATGTTTAAGACCTTTCTAACCTATTCTTGCAGCATTCTTGCCTACCACTCAACCACCAGAGCCAACTGAGGAACCAGATGTACCTACCACAATAGAACCAGATATTGTAACCATTCCAGACGTTAGCGTAGCGCCAGACGGTACGTAAACACTCCAATTTGAGTATAATCTTGGAGAAAGATAAAAACGGAGTACAAAAAGATAAACTTCAATGTTTTCCCCTTTAGGATATATTGGATGCTATCGAGATGATATTGAGAGAGATATGAACGGGACCCAAAACAATGATCCTCTACAAACGATTGAGAAGTGTACAGATTTCTGTATATCGCGAGGTTTTCTGTACTCCGGTTTGCAGTACAGTATCCTGTGTTTCTGCGACAATAACTTTGGAGGTAATATTCAATTTGTTTTGATTGATACTTTTTTAATCGTATGAGATAATTCTACTTGAAAGGGTCTAATAAAAGAATAGTTCGCATGAAGTGTCAAAAGAAACAATGAAAGTAGAACGTGGATGACATCAAAAGGGCTGTTCGAGAAATATTAAATATGTCCTTCGTCATCACTTCATAAACTTAAAACTGTACAGTCACATTTCCACATGTGTTTCTCATATTTCACGTCCAGCTGGAATATATATTGTGTACATTGGAACTCAAGACTCAGGAAAATGCGATATTATTTTTTTGCCTGCGAGTAGTAAGGAGGCCATTATACCGATTTTTTCGGTGTACCTCTGAGAGCCTTATGGCACATGGGCCTGACTACGTGGGGAATCGGGATCCAAGTGGTCAGTGGGGCAAGACCTGGCCTGTCCACTCCATGGGGAGCAAAACAAACAAATAGTCAGTGGGGTAAGATCAGGCCTGTTCGCTCCATGGGGAAGCAAAACAAACTGATTTGATAGACCATCCATCACAATTCAGCAAATACATAAATAAATGTAAATTACGGAGAAGTTCATTCATCAATATGGACCAGCACGGAAAGCATCAGTGTGTAGAACCAATCGCTGCAAGAAAAGTCTTCATTCAACTGGATAAAACAACTTATGTTGCACTGAACAAAAAGAACGAAAATATAACATTACATATTAGTCAGCCGAACACCGTTATTAAACTGGAGAAAGATCAAGTTCTTACATTATTATCTCTAAAATCAGTGATAGAAGAAACAATTTGTTACATGTCGCACTCAGCAGGGATGCAAGAAACTTCTGTATAAACTGTTTAATTAGCAGATGCAACTGTGGATAGAAACTGTTACAAATTTTTAACGGAATAAAAACCAAACAGGAAGAACCAAATTATACATATGTTGTTGTTCACCCAGATCGTGACAGTTAGAAATAAACTGTGAGACATTTGATCCTCAATTTACCAAACAAAAGGTGATCTAGTAACAGCTTTACCTAAATAGAAAAGGAGAAAGTAAACAATCCCCCATTAACATTGTGACAAATGATGCACGCCGACTTGTATAAATGCATCCATACCTACCAACACTTTATTCAATCCTACAACACACTACGGAGAACAACCAAAGACTTTCAACATGAATTCTGCAAAGACCAGAACTTTCCGCAAAAGGAAATCACCAGCCGGGGAGGAACCAAAAGATAAAGCACAGAAGCAAGAGGTAAATATTTTCAAATTCCTTCTGTATCATTTATATTTGAAATATAATATATTTTCAATTTTAAAAATCATTTTGCTTAAATAAAAAATATTATTTACTTACCCACACAAAAAACATTTTGCTTTATTTACTTACCCACACTTTTATTTATTTATTGTAGGGAGCAAAGAATAATCAGCTAGAATACAAGTTCTACCTCGACAATGATAGATTTGCTACAGTGGGGTTCTTCAATGACCAGCTACGAATTGGTATACGGCAGTATCAAAAGTCTGAATATGATCCTTCAAAGCTGTTTCCGACAGTAACGGGAATATCTTTACTGGAAGAAGAATGGAGGGAGCTGCAACAGCACTGCGATAATGTGTCAGATGAACTTAAGAAAGGTATCCTAGCAAAATACCCTCTTGGTAATGAGAAATATGTTAGTATTTCTCGATTTGGTGAAAAAGGGTTTACCAGCATCAGCATCAGGCAACACTATACATTTGATGATGGTGTAACAAGACCGACAAAGAAAGGCATCAATTTGAAGAGGAAGGAGTGGGAGGCTCTGCTGTCAGTCATGGACCTAGTTGATGAAGCGTTAAACAATTTAAAATCTAAATTTACTTATGATGGAAAGACCATTGTAAAATCTGTTTGCATGTATTTTGCTGATAAGAAATGTTTTCAATACGGTATTGTTGAAACAGGTGAAGTATTTTACAGCCCAATAGAAGAACATGTTGAGGCATACAAAACTTACTTAAAGCATGGGATTTGACTCATGGCTGATATTTTAGATATAACATACATAGACCTTGTCGGTTATCAGCCAACATTGATCAATGTTGATAATTCATTTGATATTGAACCCTTACATCGTTATGAAGAAGGAGGTACACCAGCTTTAATTGTAGATCCATGTAGAGTAGCAAAGCGTAAAGATTATGTAAATTATGTATTGCATTCATGTTCTAAGCGGCTAGCTAAACTTTGTACATAAGAGTGTTCCTATAATAAAGAAGTGTGTTGTATTTTAATTTCATTTTGTCATTTATTTTTCAACGATGAAGATAGATTCATTTTTGCATAAAACATATTTTGATCCAGAAAATAATGCATCATTTTCAAGTGTAAATAACCTGTATAAAGTAGCCAAGTTGAAATTTCCTAATGTAACAACGGACTATATTAAGAAATGGCTCTCTGCGCAAGATGTGTATACATTACACAAACCAGCAAGGAAAAAATTTAAAAGAAATAAAATAGTTGTTCATGCCATTGACCATCAATGGCAAGTTGATTTAGCAGATGTAACCACTTTAGCAAAATCAAACAATGGGTATCGCTACATATTAACATGTATTGACATATTATCAAAATATGCATGGGCATTTCCATTGAAAAGTAAAAGAGGGATTGAAATTGTAAAAATATTTGATAAAATTTTTAAACATGACAGAATTCCTATCAAATTACAATCTGATGGTGGACGGGAGTTTAATAACTTCACATTCAAGAAATATCTGAATGAAAAGGGTATACATTACTTTACCACTAGAAATGAAACCAAATGTAGCATTGTGGAACGGTTTAATAGAACCCTAAAGTCAAAAATGTGGAAGTATTTTACACATAAAAATACACAAAAGTACTTAAATGTATTACCAAAATTAGTCAAAAGTTATAACAACTCGGTGCATTCATCTATTAAAATGAAACCAAAAGATGTAACCATAAATAATCAACATATTGCACTGGAGGCTTTATATGGGAAGAAAGACAAAACATTGAAATCAGTTACAAAGTTTCAAGTAGGTGATGATGTTCGAATAAGTAAAATGAAACATGTGTTTGCAAAAGGTTATGAAAGCAATTGGAGTTATGAAATATTCACAGTTATAAAAGTAATATCTAGAACACCTCCAGTGTACAGGATAAAAGATTATGAAGGAAAAGAAATTGAGGGTGTATTTTATTCGGAGGAACTTCAAAAAGTCAAAAAAAGTAAAGACAGCTATTGGGAAATTGAAAAAGTATTAAAAACAAGAACAAAAAATGGTAAAACAGAATATTTTGTAAAGTGGTTACATCATCCAAAATCCATGTCGTCATGGGTTACTGACATTAAGGCTATTTAAGACACCATCATTACTAAATATATTTCATTTCAATTTTGATCATGTCACAGTACGTAACACTTCCCAGCAATAGTTCTATGCGGTATTTTCCGCACAATACTTTGACAAATTTCAACACAAAACTAGCAAAATCAATCATTTCTGATGATAGTAATTGGGAAGTTGCACTTGCTGAGTTATCATTTCCTAAATCATGGCTTAATGTCAGTGATGGTGAAAATGAAATTTATGTAGAATATAACAATCATATAAGAAGTCTTACCATACCAGTGAAGCGATACTCAAATAATTTTGAATTTTATCATGCCTTGAAGGAACTCTTCACACTTGAACGACATTTGGGGATTTCTGTTCATTTAAGTGAAAAGACAGGGCATATGATATTTGAATCCCCAAAAGAAGCTGTTTTGTACATTAGTGGTAAACTTGCATTACAAATTGGATTTGAGTCTGATGTTGTATTAGCCAGTAGAATGGATATTCCAAGTACACTCATCTCAAAGCATCGCAGGGTGCTAAGATTTGGAAAGAAAATTCTACCACCTAATCCCGTAAATGTAAATTTAGGGTTTGATATACTATACGTTTATACTGACTGTATTGAACAGCAGTTAGTTGGTGATGTGCAAGCCCAGCTTTTACGCAATGTATGTGTGAACAATTTTGACTCAATTCCTATACAGACAATATCATTTGAATCTCCACATTATATTCCAGTAACTAGGAGAGATTTTGATACTATTGAAATAAATATAAGGGATGAAACTGGAAGAAAAGTGCCATTTCAATTTGGACGAGTGGTGGTGAAGTTACACTTTAGATTGAGAAGGCAGATTTTATTTCAGTAAAACAAAATGGCATCAAACATGTTTGAACAATATTATGCAAATCAGGTGATGAAAGGAGGCGGCAATGTATTTCAAGGAGCTACTTATCAAAGAGGATATGGATCAAGAAGAATGCATGGCGGATTTGGTATTGGAGGTGTATTCAAGACATTATTTCGAATTGCAAGACCACTCATCAGGGAAGTGGCCAAAACACTCAAGAAAGAGACCATGTCTTCCGGTGTGAGGCTCTTAGGTGATATAACTTCAGGACACAATCCAAAGACTGCACTAAAATCGAGAATGAAAGAAGTTGGTAAAAATACTTTGCGTGAAAGCTTGAGAAAAGCAAGGAAAACAATGGGTGGTAGAGCTGCATCAAGACCCATAAAGAGGCGAATATCAACCACTTCAACTTTAGTTGCCAAAAGACCTCGCAAACGTCAACATCGAGAGAAGGATATATTTGATTGAAAAATGTCATTCATACACAAAGACAGTTCATATTGTGCAAAATCTGAACTTGACTTGTTCTCTGTGCCTCCAACTCAGTTATCGATTGACAAAAATGTGACTGTCGAATACAGACCAACAACTCCCCTCACAGGAAATGGACCCTTGGAATTTCAAATAGATGGATGTGATGACTTCACTGATCTCTCTGAAACTTACTTGTATGTGAAAGTGCAAATTGTAAATAGTGATGGTAAACCATTGGGTGAAAATGATGTAGTCGCTCCATCAAATCTTTTCCTCCACTCTCTGTTTAGTAAAGTAGAGGTAAAACTGAATGGTCGACAAGTATGTTCAATGAACAACTATATTTATCCATACAGAGCAATGCTTGAAACATTGCTCAGTTATGGTAAAGAAGCAAAATCATCCCACTTGGAATGTGAACTTTACTACAAGGACACTGCAGGAGCAATGGAAGATATGAATGCCAAAAGTGAAAATAAAGGATTTACTGAAAGATATGAATATTGCAAAGGCAATAAGACATTTGACATGATTGGAAGGATCCACCATGACATGTTCCAGCAAGATAAACTATTACTAAGCAAGGTTGACATGAACGTAACCTTGTCTAGATCTGCTAATGAATTTTGTTTATTAAGCTCATCCAAGAAAGAGTATAAAGTTGTGTTTAAAGATGCAGTACTGTTAGTTAAACGTGTGACAGCATCCGATCATGCATCAAGTGCAATTGAAAAAACTCTAGAAAAGGGAAGGGCTAAATATACAGTGGACAATATTCGGTGTAAAGATATAACTATACCACCAGGAAATCGATCCTTTGTTGAAGATAGGCTTTTTAATGGAAGGATTCCGAACAGAGTATTTGTTGTATTTGTAGATAATGATGCTTTCCATGGAGCCTATAATGCAAATCCATACAATTTTAAACATATGCATATAAGTGAAATAGGTCTAAATTTTAATGGGCAGCCTATTCCATATTCTGAGCCATTAAAACTTCATTTTGATGATGATGGGAATGGTGAATATGTCAGAGGTTATCATGCTCTATTTACTGGAACTGATATAAAGTGTGCAGATCGTGGCAATAACATCAGCCGATTTGATTTTGCTAATGGGTACACCATTTTTACATTCAATCTGACCCCTGATTCTGAGACAGGTGAACACCTTAATCTATTAAGGACAGGGTCTCTACATCTGGGTGTTCAGTTCTCCAAGGCAGTAAGCAAGACAACTCAAGTTTTAATCTTTGGGGAATTTCAAGGTGTTATTGAATTTGATAGATACAGAAGTGTATTTTCAGACAGAGATTAATAATAACTAACATGGATAATTTCCAAATTGACCACATTTTACGTACAACAAAATATGTTAGAGATATTTTTATGGGTGTTTATTCAGTTGATACTTTACCAAAATATGTAAAAACATATCCTTGCTGTTACATTATTAATACTGATGAAAGCACAGATAGTGGTGAACATTGGGTTTGTGTTTATTTTAACTCAAACTTAAAGGCTGAATTCTTTTGTAGTTTTGGAAATAGTCCTCAATTTTATGACAGTCGAATTATTTACTTTATTGAACGTAATTGTAACTCATGGACTTTTAATGAAAAAAGATTACAATGCAGTGTGTCTACAGTGTGTGGTCAGTATTGTATATTTTTTGCAGTGTGTAAAGCACTTCACATAACATTGAAACAGTTTTGTCGTGTTTTCTGTAATAACTATCACATTAATGATCAAATTGTTAATGAATTTGTGTGTGTAAATTTTGATCTTAATTTACCTGTAGTAGATGTAGAGTTTTTCAAAAACAGTTTGATGTGAATAATAAGTAACAAACAAAATGAATGACTGTAACATACAATGTTTATTTCATAATAAATTGATATTGTGCATTGTACAAAGTGTTGTGTTTTTATTTACAATGAAACATTAATAAGTTGCCCAAGATCCAAATTTATTTTCATTAGTTGTTAAATTACTTACACTACCTTTATGTTTAAGAATATAATTCCAACGACTTTTATTAATTATCATTTCTTGTGGTACATTTAGTTGCTTTAGCCTATCTGCAAATATTTGCCAACCAAATGGAGCTGAATACTTTCGGTTTCGCATTACATCATTTACCAAATCAATTATATTAGTTCCATCATATTTAGTGTTTCCCACAATTAATTCACCCGCAGAATTCCATGACACATTGTTGGCTTTTAATCGCTGCAACAACAGCTTTCCTTTAACTTTTAATGATCTTGGAAGAGATTCAATTAGTTCTGCTTCAATAAGGTCATTGTGGTGTGTACTTCTATCCATTTTCTTATCAATGACACTGTCTTGTTTAACATCATCTTTGTAATCTATTACTTTCTGTAATTCTTGATTGTAAAGTTTCATTTTATGATCCAGTGGTAGTTTAACATCTTCTAAAATAGTATGCATTTTATCTTCTTTTACTTCTCCGCTGGCTGTTTTACCAAGCTGCATTGCATCATAAACATCTTGTGGAACAAGAACCATTTTGCGGCTATATTCCATATTATTTTCTCAGTAATAGTGGTGCTATTGTAGTTAAAGCTGCTAAAATTGGTTTGATTAAAAAGGGAACAAACCCTCCCTTTTGAACTAAAAATTGTTTTTTCTTTACTATTGATTGCTTCTTATCCGCTAAAGTTCTCAACTTCTGTTTATGTCTGTTCAGCTTTTGCTTCTGAACACTTGTTAGAGTCACATTTCCTTTTAAACAGTTTAGTGCACATTCACATATTGCTTTAAT
>JBCAUI010516689.1:0-12155 GCA_038406195.1 Haplosyllis anthogorgicola | reverse complement strand
TTTCTCCTGGAGATGCAGTTGATGATACAAACTTCATATTTGGCAGCTTTATGCATCTATGTACCCTCTTTATTTCCTGTACAAATTATATTGATACCACCTATATTTGTAGTTTGGCAGCCATATTTATATTTTTCATAGGTCACTTATTTGGGATTTGATCTTAGACACTTTATTTGTATCCATGTGATATTGTAACCCATATTGTCTTAGTTTTATGATAATGCCAAATGAGCTCAGATCCACGTGGACCTATTTTATTCACAACATAGTCATACTGTGGATTGGCAAACCGAAATTTAAGCTCAAAACGCAATAATTAAAGTTTTCTTTTACATAATGGTGTGTTTATTAACTGAGAGCCCATAACTTTTCGGTGACCTGCCTGAGTTACAAACGAAACAAAAATACGAGTACATGTACATCAATTTTGTACAAATATTTATGGATGCACAAATGCAGAACCTGCAATTTGCAAGCTAAATCCCGCAATCGCTATAAATGTAGAGCACAAAGATCTATGGGAACCATTTAGTGATTACAAATGGTAAATTCTAGACACATAAGCTCCCATTTTTCTTTTACAACTGTGACTGAGAATATACATTCATTGGTGTTTTATTTTACAAAAGGAAGATAAACCCGTTAAGTCAGTCTGCAATAACATTACAAATCTCCAGTCCAATAAAACGCTGGTGATTTAATTTGACAAACATTTCACAAATTCTCATTTCCCGTGACATGGACCAAAACTCCATAAGAATATAATTCTGCATTACTGATATGGTGATCACCGTCAATCGGGGAAGGCACTGAAGAGAGTAGCTCTCAGTATTACCAAAACAGGTCTCTTAATTCATTCGATGCCTTTACTGTCGTCAACTTAATGAATATGCCCACAACTCCCTGTGGAATTGACAATTTTCCAAAGAAAAAGAGTACAATCGTAGAAAATGATTATATTGACCGAATATACCATCAGTATCGAAACTGATCTGAGCCTTTTTGGTTTTGAACATTGCCGACCATATTCTAATCATAATAAACCAATGCGAGATTTATATTGCATTGTTATTTTGAATAAAGCAAGTATTTTCTGTAGTGAAATGTTTTACGCTGACACGCTTGAACAGCTTCAACTTTATCCCTAGTAGTGAGCGAAATGGTGAACGTTTATCACAAACGTTGGACAACATTTTTATTGTTCGTCGACACGCAATTTTCCAAACTAGACTCATTGCCATTCGGTATCACGTCCTATACTGGATTCCCCCCATATGAAGTGGACTCTTGTCGAGATCCAGAATAAACTTGACCTGGACTAAACCGGATTTCAATTCACAGAAACACTTGTGAAACTAATAGGAAATGCATGAAAAATAAATAAATAGATAAAGCAAGCAATAGCCCGGGAAGCACAGGGAATTCACCAGAAGGCTGAAAATACTGCCGCATGAGAAAAGGAAATAAATCCACCGTATTAGTACTTAAATATTCATATTTTTACGAGGAAAAATTATTGCCTCTAATTTCAATGTTAATTTTCTTCGATAATGCCTTGCTTAAGGTAATTACAGTTTCAAGATTGCGAAATATGTTCGGGCAATAAATTTTACAATTTTCCAAGACAAAATCCATTTGTAACAGGATTAAATGGCTGCAAATGGAAATGGGCTAATTTTGCGCAAAGAAGTTTTCGTTTCTCAATTTCACGCAAATCATTCGTGATATATTTGAGATTTCTCACATAAATTGTGAGATATTTTGCAGTCAAATTTGTCAAAGTGTGAAACGTGACTGCACTCAGTAAGCGAGAAGTCAATATCTGTGATTGCCCAATACACCAACAAACGCCACGTTTAAGGAAATATTTTGAAAGTTGTTTGCTGATAAAATTTTATCAAACAGTTAGTTTTAATTCAAAATAAATAGTCTCTTAAAAGACATGTAATCTGAATCGGTAGCCGGAAGTCTGTGTTATTAGTTACGTTGAAAAGCCAAAAATAAAATGTTCTGTTTATTAATGAATACTTTTCAGCTTGTTGTACGGTAGCATTCTTTGTATCTCTTAGTTTGCCGCCGTTCTCCAGTATCTCTAACAATACACCCTGGGGTGCTTACACGGAAGTTTACGATTTGATTTTATGCTTGTATTTCAGTCCCCAACGATAGAAGAAACATTTCAAAAGGAGCACCCTTATTTCCCTTTTGTTGAAGCTTAATCGCGGAACAAATTAACGAATTCTTACTCGTAACCATTGCGTGTTCGTAAACGTTACACACAGAAGAAACTAAGTAGAGGGAGATACAACAAAGTTCTACAAAAGGATATCGCTAGCGTTCGTGCTCTCTCCCAAAAGCGACAGGAATAGCCAGCTCATTTGGAATCACGACTTTACTTAGGGTAAATCCAGTAGCTTGCACAACATCTTCTAATGGGCAAATTGAATGTTTTGCCACTGTTGCCTTGCTCGTGGAATCATCGACCCTTACTATTGCTGATTCGTGTAATGCATGCGTACTGGTAATGTACTGCTCCTGAACAAAACATAGAGACTCCTGACATTTTCTTTCCCACCTGAATTAAAATAGATCTATGTTTACTGACAATCTGTACTTTGCATTTACATACATCATCAGTTGGTAATTTGATGTGTCACAATCTAGGAGATTACCGTACCAAGAATAAAGGTCATCTACAATTGCAATTTTAAATCTAATACAAAAAGAAACCTAATATGATATCTAAAAAGGTTAATAGGTGGTAAAAGTTGCATAGATGATCGTATTTCTGACTTTTATAAACTTTGGCTCATGTTAGGAATGATTCATCACAAAACTGTGCCATTATTTCTGCAAAAAAGAATTACGACTCAAATGAAGCTATGGTATAGTAATTCAAGTATGCACATACAATTTTAGAATTAAGAATGCATGGTTTAACATACAGTAGAGATTATCATTTTAAGATATCTTATCGGATATTGGCCTTAAATGGCAGGTGGGTTAATAACCTAACAGGACGACTATGTTCCTTCTAATAATGGACAAGGAACAGCCTTAAGTCAAGTTCTGGATTTTCCAGAAGCTGCTTTCAGTCTGAATAATGCAGTTTATTTACTAAGATTCCGAACTTGTTTACATTCCACAAGCAAGCAGCCTACCTAACATGGAAGTACTCTTTCATATGCCATCAGTGTTATAAGCGATGATATTTACATTAAGATATAAAGTGATATATTTCTTAATCAATACCAAGCGTCAAGGTACATATCACTGCAGCTTAGTGTGGGAGTATCAAGAAACCATCAAATTCCACTTATATCTTGCAGGTCATTCGGCCTTATAATAGGAAATGTATAGTTTTTACCATTTAATTCTGTAATCCACATCGTGCCAATTTCTCGACTAAAATTAGAACTGGAGCCATCGTATTGTAATCTAAGTTTGTACATGATATTTCAGAAGTCGGAGGATGTAATTTAAAAACATCAGGGATGTGCCCTAACATTTCTATTATCCATGTTAACCTGTACACACCAACGGCTAAATTCAGCTAAATTTAATGTAACAAATTTAACTTTAACAACATACACATAACCAGAGAGATACGAATGTTGATGGCACTGTGGGATTGAGACGAAATTAGACTTAGAATCACAAAGAATCAGTGGATACGACAAAGTTTCTTTTCTTTTACGAGTGATGGCTTTGGCTTTAGATAGTTGAAAAAAAAGGAGGTTACAGAAAAAAGTACCATCAAAGGTAACAGAGAGCAGTGGGATAATACGGCTTTATGTTAATTGGCCAATTACATGCCTTTAGATGCAAACACAGAAAGATGCCATCTTGGCTCACAATCTGAATAGCAATGGCATTGAGGAAATTCTTTGCAGTGGATAAAAGGTATTAAGAAAGCATGAAGAAAATAAGTCAACAGATACTGAATATATCACCAAGAAGGTACAAACTGTAACAGAACATCAATATCGGCTACTGGGTCTTAAGTTCCTATGCTCAATAATATAACCCAAACAGGAGCCATGGTCAGAAAACAATGGCTCAATTTAGCCTGTCTGTTAGTACCCTTCGGTCCCATTTATCTTAGAGGTTGCTCTACTAGTTGAAGTCTTTTAGGTACTTTCAGAAAATAAAGTGGGCCTCACTACTTTTAAGTTTCCATGAAATCCATCAAGGTATTCCTCCAGGTGCTATTGTTTTTCCTCTTAGACAACTCTTGAAACGCTCTTCATCGTCAATTTAACAAATAAACATGAACATAATGTTTCACGAATCCTCATGACATTGATATAATCAGGAAAAACCATAAATTTTACTTTGTACTTAGGTTCGCTCGAATGAGCCAATTTCATCCAATGATTATTCTATGAAAACTAAGTTAAAGATATGAAAACATTATATCATAAGGCGAAACTTTGAGAGCCTGATTGAAATCAATTTACTGGGATCATATTCAAGTACAGGACCATTTCTGCAGACAACAGTATATTGATTTGAAACCCACATAGTTAATAACGGTAAGTGAGTGAACCATCCCTGGAGAAGTTCATTGATGCCGTTTCAAAGAGCACTTCCATGTCGGCCGGGCTGAATGCTTATTGAAAGCAAACATCCCAATACTCTGGACCAAAATCTAGATCTTGACATAGAACCATACATCAAGGGCTACTGTGTACAAAACCAATGGCAGTTAATTGAAGAAAACTCTGGCATTTTCAAATATGTTGTCTTCAAAGATTATTAAAAGATTATTAAGCCCTTTAACATTTCCTTGCCAATATACTTAGGCATTGTGGTATTTTGTGGAGTGTAAAGATACTAAGAAATTATGTTTTTCATCACACTGAATAAGTTTTAATGAACTCTAAACCAAACAGCATTTCCTTTTTTTGTAATTATGCCGATACCATGTGGAATTGCAAACGTAACCAGGAGTTGGTCCAATTATTCGTATGTTTCAATTGTCACACAAAAAGATAAGTTGAGATGTTCATGTATTTTATGTAACAAAACGAACATTTACTCTTTGCAGATATAGTCGTCAAGTACCCGAAGTTTATGGGCACGGGTTACATGGCTTTCCCCGTGCTGAGAGGCGCCTACAAGGAATTCACCATCACCATCACCTTCAGACCGGACACCGGCAACGGACTGCTGATGTTCAGCTCAGAACACGCAAATGCAGTGGCTGATTTCTTCTCCATTTCACTTGTTGATGGCTTTGCTGAATTTAGGTGAGATCTTCCAGAAATATTCGTTCATGGCTCTTTATTTTCGAAACAACAGAAATCACACTTTGTTGTCGGTGGAGTGAAAGACATAGCATGCGTGTGTCACGCGGTTTTCGTTCTTTGCCCTGCCCGTGAGGCGTGTGGTGGAGTTTCCCGCAATATTCCGCAAAATCGGGTTTCAGCTAGTTATTCTTGCTTGCATTGACTACAACGCGTTACATTCTCCCCTCCTAAACCTAGTTATGTCCTCATAACTACTTCCATACCCCTCGCCCTATCGCAACTCGCAAATAAATAACAAACAATTCCTTAATTTACTAAAATTTCAGGTCTCTCTTTTCTTTATTCATACTTTACAATCATCTGTTGTCTTACAATGGTCACGTCGACGACACCCTCATGACCGACAACCCCGATTGAATAGGTTTCCTGAAATAAAACCTCATAACAGAATAACACAATCCAAATCTCTTTCTTCTATGCACTCAGCCTTAAAACATCTCGGACATAAAACCCACTTCATTGCTTTCTGAAACTGCACTCAACCCCGGTTTTCAAACACCGCATCTTGAACATTAAAATACTACAAATCCAATACTGTATAGACAACCTTAATCACATAAGATCATACATATATAACATTACACAATTCAAACAATTGCAACAACTATGACAATCTGACACTCCAGAATTCTACCCCTCTCAATCTCACACTCAGCCCTGGATTTCAACTCACCACATCTCAGACAAATACACACAACATCAATAATTAAACAGAATCACCTAATACTATCATTCTTTGATGATTGGACAGTTGACACACACATAACATTCTTTAAAATGTTCTTCATAAAAGAAAATCAAGTTTGTTTTCATTAAACATTGCTCAGCAACTCACCGCAGTGACTATCTAAAAATCAAAGTTATACAACATGCTGCAGTGCCCGCTGCAACTTAAGCTCATTCACCACAAATACGTCGAGCTAACTGAATGTCTTTTGGCATGATTGTTACATGCTTTGCGTGTATTGCACAAAGATTGGTGTCCTCAAACAATCCCACAAGATAGGCTTCACTAGCCTCCTGTAAAGCCATGATGGCCAATGACTGGAACCGAAGCTCTGTTTTGAAATCTTGGGCTATTTCCCTTACTAGTCATTGGATTTCATGAAGAGTGACAATGCCTGGTCTGTAATGATGAGGCTTCTTGATTCCCCCCTTTTGTGGTTGTTTTTTCCTGGAAGCCTGTTGTGCCTTTATTGACAAAGTGGCCACTTGCTTTCCTTTACCTTTACCATAGTTGGTACCACTGCCACAGCATCTCTTTGGCGGGGGTGGATTAGCACCTTCATCTGAAGAAGACCCCAGCATGTTTCCTGCTTCCCAACTATCATCATCATCGTCACCATCCCCAGCCATTCACTTTACCCCGTGCTTCAGCAGTCCCTTCTTTTTAGGAGCAGCTGCTGCTAACAGCCAGCGACACTCCTTTTCTCTCTCTATTTCATCCGGGAACTTGCCTGTAGCTTTGTTCCTCTGTGCAGTCTGGCATCTCTGGGGCATACTGCCACTGGAAGAGATTTCAATCTTTTAACTATTATTCCCCTTACCCCAGCCCAGACTCCACATCCGATCTTTATTTGCTTGTGCATAGTATGTTTGATAAAAAGAAAAAGGTTTGCCTTTTACAACATCCTTTGGCTTACTCATACTGGCTACAGTTTCACTACATATTCCAGTCTGATTTAATTTATCTTGTGCCTACTTTTGTACTATCTGTACATTCATACATGCTTCTTTTAAAATTTCCCTTACATGACTCTCAGTTTCACCAACCCTATCAGTATCATGCACTGGAGGGTTATTTTCCTTATTTCTATTAGTTAATTTATTCAAATCATTAAGATTGATTGTTTCTAGTGGTGTGATTAGTTCCTCAGCTGTAGAACCATTCACCAAATGTCTATTGTCTGCTTCAGTCATGGTGGGTGCTGCAGTGGGTTGGTTTTCATCTTTGGTTGATGCTGTCACTGCAGCGGCTGCTGTATCAGCCTCTATGTGTACTTCTACTTCTGCTTCCACCTGATCACCTGTCCTATTACTACCATGAGCAAGTTCAATTCCTTGATCTATCAAATCACCAATTAATTGTTTGATCATTTCAATATCATCCTCCCTCATTTTGGGGCTTATACCAGTAACAACCAAATTAGTATTAATGTCACATTCTGGTCTAGCATGTGTAAACATAGCCAAGTTGTACCTGGGAGAGTTCTTCCGAGCAGTCTGCTTAGTTCTGGTCATATGACTACAAAAGAATTCGAAATTTTATTCTAATTACATCAATTTGATAAGCTTCTTCAGCTACATTTGAGCAATCTCATTCTCTATCACAAATCTTTACTCCTAACCCAGTTAAATTTTTAGGACATCACGGGTTCCCTGTCCTTTTCATGGTTTTACTGAGCCACATCTGTGTTTCTCATAATTTCACTTTTTATTATTAATTCACATTAAATCATGTCTCAGCAAGGCAGATTTGATTATTTATTGACGTTGGGGGAAATTTCCTACCAACAACAGCTGTGTGCTATGGTGAGTTACACATTTATATCAAAATAACAGATTTTATTGCCAATTCCTTCTATTATCACTCATGACCATGTGCTTACATTTTTTTCCTTTCATTTCAGGGGTTTACAGCAGTAACCTACTCAGTAAATGAGTGCATCAAAATCATCAACCACACCGAACAATGGCTGGGGCATGAAATAACCCCACAGGAGGTGGAAGGAGGAGCCTTGAAAGAGTTGTTGCTGCCTGAGGACTATGCCTCCATTACCCAGGTATTTTACTGATTTTGTTCATTTGTCCAATGCTTGACACCTTTAGACACTCTTAGGATCTGATTTGTACTCAATACTTACCAACACACCTTCGGGAGTAATTTTCATGATTCAAAACAAAATGGCACTTTTCCATGTAGTATGCACCAGCTCTCCAAAGTCTAATGTCAGGTTCAATAGTATGCAGGGACCAGTTTTCCTGCAAAATCTATTCTCAGTCTGCAGTGACTCACCACAACATGTACTCTTCGCAAGCCCTTTCACAACCTGTCACAGTGACTCACTATGCTAATCTAATAAATTATAGTATATAATTTCAAAAAATACTCATGATTCATTGATTCCAACCATGACTAAGATACAAGATAGCTATTGTGTAGTTCCTATGATTGGCCCACTGCAACAGTTGATCTAATGTCTTATCAGAAGGTAGTTTAGTATTTCTCACATTTGGCTGTAATAACAGTCCATACATAAGAGTTTGTTGTCTTTCAAATTGTTTCTGTAACACCAACATGAAACTAGCTAATATTCCAATAATTTTAATCATTCATTAGAATCCCATCATTGGACTGGGACCTCTAATGGATCCCAGTGCTGGATCATGACTCAATCTCTGTTTATACATGAAGAATAACCCATTTGCAAGATGTCGGTCTTCCTTCATCAATTGTCTAGCCAAATCCCCTGTACCAAGTGCAAAATGGGGACTTCCGCAAAAGTAGCAGCTGACCAAATGGTTGTAAGGGTAGTTGGCAAAGATGATATACTCCTGAATATAGTGTCCCAATGTGGTTTCTTTGAGTAAATGTTGATATAGCCAATTTTCAAAGTGCACCACAGTGATAAACTGATACCTCAAAGCAATTTCTAGATCCATATCATATTCTTCATCCATGACCAGTCTGACTAAGACTGCAGGGCAGCTGTACTCACCTCAGCCCTTTATACCTGAATTTCCTAACTTGCAACATTGTTGTCCAATTTTCCCAGAACTGAGTTGTCAATCATAAACGACCTTGACCTTGCTAATCACCAACTGGCAAATCTATTTTTAGTAACAACCATTCTTTCTTTTGCAGGCAAAGATGGCACATGAAGAGCATCTGCAAGCCATATGCTGTGGCTTGCATAGCACGGGCAAAGATCTTGAAAAAATTGAAGAAGAGGCGGCCCAGCAATTTGAAGGTTAGTGCTGTATTGCTTGCTGACCTTCACCTCCACTTTATGACACTTGATGATATTCTCACTTTGCATTTGGCTAATATAATTGTACCTTTCTTGTTCAGAAAATCAAGACACCCTAGAGCCCTTCTTCATTCACACAGTCAAAGAAGACCAGTTGGAATTGGGCTCAGATGCCCATACCTCAGTGATCAAACAACTGAAGGAAATTAGGTGGGGTGCTGAAGAACATTTTGTCAGAGAAGGAGGTCCAGTAGGTGATGGTGGGCATAAGTATTTTCCTCATGGTGACTCACCACAGCAAGTTACAGATATTCTTTATTATGCTACATGCCACAGTGACTCACTGTGATGTCTTCTTTACTTTACTTTACTTCTTGTTTCAGGCATGCAGAATGTTTCACATGGCCCACAAGATGAAGGCTGCAGCTCATAAACTGGCAGGGGAGGCTTGGAGCCATACAGAGATGGCCTTGGCTGGTGAGAAACTTTACTCAACTAGCATATCATTGTTCTATTCAATTTATGGAATTGCTTATTCTCATTTCTATACAAAAATACAAGTATCTTGTCTCATTTCAGGTTGTAACATGAAGTATTTCTTCAACATGATAGAAGGGGTGTGGGGGGAGCACTCGGATGATGACCAGCCTCCTAGTGAGGCATCTGCTCCTCCCACAAAGAAGCCTCACACTGGTACACCAACTCCCTCTGCTGTCACATCAACTGGTCAACAGCAAGGTCCTCTAACCCACCACTGGATCCAGCTGATGGAAGTCCCAAGCCTGGTAGGTCTCTCAGTAGAGAAACATCCCATCTATGAGCTCTGGGATCTCTGAGAGAAAAAATATTATTGTCAGATCTGTGGCAACCAGATGGGCAACCATGACTCAGCAGTGACACATGTATGTTGGGATCACTTAAACATCATATTGGTGTGTCTGTATTGCAAGTATAATTCACCGAGTTACAACACGTTTAAAGGCCATGTGGGCCAGAGGCACCCTGGAATGCTCCTGCAGGCCCTGCCTGTCCCAGAAGAGAAGAAGGCTGCACTAGCAGTGACAATCACTGATATCCATCAGCCAAAGTGATGGTGCAGTGCCAGCTGCAGTGACCGGTCCTTCTCACCATAAAGGGAACATGCCACAGTGATTTGCCATGGCTTTCAGACTTTGAACATTGATTTATTCAACAAATTATGCTCTCTATCTGTGATTTTCCTCTTAATACTGTCTAGTGATTGTCCCAAATCTCCCCAATAGGCTGATAGGTCTAATATGTTACTTTTATTGTGTAGTGTGAGACACTTGGCCAGTCATGATGACCCTTCCAAATGCATGCATATTCATTTCCCAACAGGTTGCAAGGTGACCTTTCAGGCTGGAGTCATGACAGGGTCACTCAGTGACCCCTATGGGTACTGGTACTTGGATACTGGTTCTACAAGGTCACACATTGACCTCAGAGGCCAGTTTAAGTGATTCTGGGTCACTTGGTGACCCTAAGATCATCTGAATATTCCAATAGGTTGTGAGGTGACCTCTCACATTGGTTCCTGTCCCAACCGGGTCACAAGGTGACCCTTCAAGACAGATGGTCCTCAACCTAATTTAAATTTGCCAATCATTGCCAATCATTATATTAAACAAGACATTCAATTAGACATCAATAAACCTGGAAACTTTGAACCTATCTGTGTGTTTGTTACTTATTTCAATTGTTTCAATTAAACAAAGAACTAACTAAACCATTTAAACTACTAAATTTCCAACATTTCAACATGTTTAACATACATTTCATGATAGATGCCATTTGTATGATGGCATTATTTGAGAAGTGGTAGTTCACATACTTAAATGATTTGAACTTGTCCTATCTATTATTCAATTCTAAAATGACCTCATTTTACACTAATCAATACAGAGTAACCAGCAAAGATGAGATTTCAAAAATATCAAAATTTCTTGATACATCCTACCCCCTAAAATAGGTCATGTAGAGAATTGTTTCCATATATTACATCAATAGACAGACATCTTTTGTGACACAAATCATCTTGTTACCTGGTAGATGAAAATATTAATGATTCATCAACCATTGTTGGATGGATCTGAATCCAGCCTCAATATGAGCAAATAGACCTGGATAGTTGGGATCAAATTCCAAGTTACAAATTTCTGTAACTGTCCCAAAGTGTTGCTCCATCAAATTGTTTGCATGTGTGACTACACAGCAGACTGTGTAGTAGTACCCTTGGTTCTACTATGTGTCACAGGTCCCATATATGGCTTTTCAGATCAGATTCCTCATCTGAGCTGTCAATGTTAGGGGTAGCCTCTTCTACTGGCTGCTCCTGATCAAGGTCCCAAGTGAGCAATGGAAATAACAAATTCTGGTGCAGCACTCTAGATTTCACATTTTCCCCTGTACTTTCCACATGGAAGACAGGTAATTTGGGGTCGATTTGTTCCACCACCCTATAGGGGATATTTTCCCATTTATCCTGGATCTTGTGCTTGCCTTTGAAGGCTTTCTGTCACACCAAGACCAGGTCCCTGGGCTCCAATTGGGAACATTTTACTTTCTTGTCATAGTATTTCTTTTGTCGGGCACTCTCCTTTTGGCTTATCTCTGCAGCCTTTTTGAATGCCCATCTCATATGATTTTGGAGCTTCTGTACATATTTATGAGTTGTTACTGCTGCAACATCAGGTGTATGCACTCCTAACTCGACATCTATTGGCAGCAAAGGCTCTCTACCAAACATTAGGGTATAGGGCTTATACCCTGTAGCGGTTGATTTGGTACAATTGTACCCATGGACCAGTGTGGCAATTTGGGCTTGCCAATTTTTCTTGGACTCTGGTGG
>JBCAUI010516678.1:0-12158 GCA_038406195.1 Haplosyllis anthogorgicola | reverse complement strand
GTGATATTGTAACCTGTGTGTTGTCTTAGTTAATGATAATGCCAAATGAGCTCAGGTCCATCTGGACCTATTTTTATCGTCAGTTTTTTCAGGCTGAAGACCGCTTTTTATCGAATTTCATTCGACAAAATTACTTTCATGTATTGGATAAACGACAAAACGACACAATAATTTTACGTCTTCTTTTTCCATCAGCCAGAGATTATTGCCACGATGCACCATGTTTGAATGGTGGAGAATGCAACAACATTCCTGAGGGTTTTAATTGCTCATGTAACCCAGGCAACAGACCTAGACCTGGACAGGCTAGCTTTGTAAAACAAGATTACTACTACAGAGGTCCGACCTGTAAAGGTAGGTTTAATTGAGATCTAAACATGTGACATTGTTTTAAATTGTCAACCTATTCACATTAACGATACAATGCATATTGTTCACTTTTAGTAATAGGATGTTATCTTACTGGCCATGAGTATATATTCCTGTCACACCCATATATACTTGCGATAGAAAAGTGAATCAATTAAAGATTGCCCGCTGTTTCAGAACGTGTATTTGCAAAATGTGGAGGACAGCTGAATGCAACGTCGCAGATTCAAGAATTTGCCTCCTATGGGTATCCACATGCGTAAGTTGAACAATCATGTATCTGTAATATTCACTTGTGTAAATGGTTGATAATCTGAGCTATAAATGTGTTGTTTATTTGTATCTGTAGTTACCCGAGTTTGACCAATTGTCGGTGGAACATCACGTCCACCCAACAAGGACATCAAGTCGTACTAAACTTCACAGATTTCAATGTGACGGCTGGTAGCCAAGGAATGTATTGCGACGATGATTTCGTCAAGGTTTACCGTGGTAAGACGGGATATGTTTCTATTAATGACGTCAAGTATAAACAAACAAAAGAAATTATGTCATTTCGGCACGATTTCATGGTACTATTCTTTTGCACGTGGTAGGGAAACTAGTCGGTTTTTCATTCTGAAAGCGACATAATCTTATGGAATTTCATTCTTTAGACATTAAAGTAGTGATTGGTTTAAATACACTTACCTAACATCCCTTATCAAATTATTTGTATTTCTGCACTCTCTTTGTAAAACCCACAAACAATGTATGCTCCTATTGAGCAAATTTGGGGGTCGATCAGAAGTGACTCAGAAGATCATAGTTTATGCACACAAGCAACAGTTTCACCTGGGCTTTCAAATCCATTGGCAGAGTGACCCCAAGTTAGAGAAACTTAGAGTACCAGTGGCACCAGTGACACCCGATTCTACAAAAAAATGAAGTGAAATTTATGGCCCATCGACCTTTGTTGTTGTACATTCTATTGGTTGTTGTATTTTAAGCTGAAGGTAAAGACGAAGAAACGTACTGCGCGAAGGAGGGTCTCCAAATACCACTTGTCATCCGCTCAAAACTCAATTCATTAGGACTGATTATGCAAAACAATGCTTACAATGAAAGAAAAGGCTTCCTTGCAACGTATTATAGTCGTGAGTACACATCGACAGTGCACCTGCATAACTCAAACGTGGATAATTCACAATTTGGCTTGACCTCCATTTGCACTTTTTTTTTTCAATTTGACTTAATGAGAACCAAAACTTACGCTCATTTCGAAGCTTTTTAAAGTTTCCCTTGAGGTTCGAATTAAATGAGATGCAATGTACATTTGTTTTGTCAAATCTTTTTATTACGGTTAACTTACTGCATTCAGTTAACACAGGTCTGATAATTGGGGTAATATCTTCTTGAAATTTATGCGATAAGTAAATATAGCAACAACTTTATACACATCACAAATCTTACAATTTATAGGTTATCCACCAATAGTCTTCTGTAATAATATACGTGCGTAGATTGTTATTGGTCTCTGTTTAAATTTTTGTAGAATACAATGGATGTGCTTCCAATCCATGTCAAAACGGCGGAACTTGTTCTAATGAGGGAACTGGCAGTGCTTATCATTGGAAGTGCAAATGTGTGGATGGCTTTAAAGGAGACTCTTGTGAAAGTAACGTGTTTTTTCAAGAGATCTTATTAGTGTGGTAAAAGAAAACCTTGTCTGGTTTGTCGTAATACATGTAGAAATAAAGCTTGTTTTAAGCGTATAATGTCTATACAAGATGCAGTGATTCGTGACTTGCCCACAGGTAAATGGTACTATTTGCATGTATATTTGCTACCTGAGCAACAGGTAGCTAAGTGATGAGTTTGTCCTATTTTTACACAATCCGGACACTTGGCGACTTGCAAGTGCCTGCATATTATGACGTCACTGGTGACATCATTTGATTTGGTGTCATGGCAACAAGCTTCACATTGTGAAGGTAGCAGTTACTCTCCAAGTAACCATTTAATAACTAAACAAGTATTGCATGTGTTGCCTTTTAATTCTCATATTTAGGTAGGGCACTATTTGTATTGAGACATTTCTACAAATATGAATACAAAGATTTTTGTTGCCTCACAACTTTTGAGTTATTACAGTCTTGGCTAACATGGTACATGTTTCCTTGCAACTTCAAATGTAAATGTTCTGTTTTTATAAATTATCCTGAATGATACATGGAATAAATATGAAATTAATGAGTAATCTTGAAACATTTTAACTTTCATTTATACAATAATAGTAATTTTTGAGTAATATAAAAACACTGAACAGAGTATCTATAAAGTAAATAAGGTATGAGCTGAGCACCACAGGTTCAAGCACATGGTGCTCACAAATGTCGGTCCAGATTATAGTGCCAGGGGGGATTCTGAAAGGTGTATTGTGTTGCCACTTAGTTCAGTATTCTGGCTCACCAGAGGGCCTTATGGTGCAGCATTGTTTGTGATGATGCAATTGTTCAGCATGTTTGAATTCTTCACTGCACCTTGGGCACCTGTAATAGGGGCCAGTGGGTGTGTGTTTGTGCACTCTTAAATTACAAATATCATACATGGTGTAAGTACAGTATTCACAGACCCATTTTACTCCACTGTGTATGAGGAGGTGAAGATTTAAGCAGCTACCACATTTGTACAATTTCCCACATCCAGGAAAGTGGCATTCAAAGAAGTGAGGTTCTCTGTGTTTCAACATATGTTGGCATAGTTCACTTTCAAAAAAGTACTCCTTGGCACATTTGTTGCACATGTGCATTTTATCCATATGTTCATACATGTGTCTCTTTAGGCTGCTGGGGCCTGGTATGTCTTACCACATTCCATGCACTTTACATTCAGTTTATGAACAGTTATATAATGTTGGTTGAGTGCTCCTCTTGTAGGACATTTTTCACCACACAAATCACATTGTATGTATGGTTTACAGGGGTGTTTAACTAAGCCTTTTGTTACAACGGTGAAGTGACTGATGACTTTACCCTGTCTGTCTGGTTCTGTAGGCCTGGCCTTCATTCTGGATTGGGTATTATATCCTGGTTGGTCATGTTCCACCCATTTTGGGTGCTCTCATTTGGGAACTGATGGTGACCATGTGGCTGCAGATTGTGATGGTTTTGCTGGCTTACCAGCTAGCATAGGTGGTACAGGTGATGAAGGTGGCACTGACCCCTGAGCTGCTGTAGCAGTGCTGGGTTTTTGATGGAGATTAGGTGTCATGACTGAGAGCATTGGTTGGATTAGTGGTGCTGCACCCTTTGATTGCATGCTGTAGTTGTGTTCAATAGTGTACCTTGTTAATGGTGTCTTTGTGTTGCCTTTAAGTTCTTTTACCTCTGATTGCTTGAGTGTGATCTCATCCAGAAGGTAGTTTGGATCAATGTCTATGTTTTCAGTGGGGTCCACACTGTCTGTGTAAACCAGTCTTTCAGTGCTAAGACTAAGTCTAGTGCCATATCCATGTTGCAGCCTGTCAGGGCTAAGAGGTTTGACCTTGGGTTGGTCCAGACTTGACAATTTGTGTGTGTACTCATTTTTGGGATGGCCTCTTGCAATCTGCAGTCCTATCAGAAAATTTATTACTTCTTAGCCTGTCAGGGACTTTTTTTTACCTCTTTTACATATTCAATATTTGTTTCTAAGTTTAGGTTTAACATCTTCACTTGTTGAGCCACCAAGTATTGTACTCTGTTGTGTCAGGCAACTTGGACTCCTGAGTAGGTCATTGTGGCAGGTATGTCATCTTGATTTAAGCAATCTGGTTTTGCATCACAGGTGTTTGCAATGTATTGGCTTACAGTTGTGTGGTGGTAGAAGAACATCACTTTACATGTGTTGCCTCACAGTTTCAAGCAAATACAGCATGATTGCCAATTGAAGCTTACAATTATGAATAATTTTGCGTGCCTTACAACTTGACAATTGTTCAATGACAAAATGTGACTTTCTTTTAGCATTTTTTAGACTGTAAGGTAGAATATTAAATTGAGATATGCTTTTGTCTAGTGTTGTATTTGTGTGATTTTCTACCAAGATGTCATTTGCCTTGGTTGTTTTTAACTCCAAAGGCTAGTTTTTTAAAATTCAAGATCTACTATTTTGTTGAAGACCAAGACCTTTAGGTCTGAGTAGTGCCTGGTCAATCTGGCCATTTTACTTAGTTTTAGAATTAATCTGATTGCTTTGTTTTGGATTTTCTCAATTTTTTTTACTGAACTCCTTGGTTAGTAAACTGCCCCAGACAACTACAGCATATGCAATATGGCTGTATATATGTGCATAGTATATTTGTAATTTTGTTTTTATGTCCAGTAGATTTTTGGTTAATTTCAGCATATTTAAGTTTAGTCTGATTTTGTTTAACACTAGGTTTGCATACTTTTGCCATTTTAGTTCATTGTCTTAATTAATTCCCAGGAATTTTGTTTCATTGACGTACAGAATGCTGTAGTTGTCTATATACAAAGGGGGCAGTCCCCTTTTTTGAAACACATGCACACCATTTTTGATAAGTTCAACGATAGTTTATTTGTACAGAACCAATCAGCCAGATTTGCTAAGTCTTGTGTTAAACAGTATACTAGATAGTTTTTGTTTCTATGTGAGAAAAACAGTGTAGTATCATCAGCGAATAATATAGCATTACTATGTTCTAGGACCATATGTAGATTGTTGCAAAAAAGGATGAATAGCAATGGTCCAAGGTTTGAACCTTGAGCAATTCTGTATTCTATGTTATATTCTTTTGATGTTTCTATTTTGGTGCTAGCTATTGTTCTACATTTTACTCATATTTTCTGATCACTCAGATAACTTCTAAACCAGTTCTTTGGGGTGCCTCTTATACCAAAGAGATCTAAATTTTTTAGCAATATTTCATGTTCCAAGGTGTCAAAGATCTAGGAAAATACTTAATATGTGATTACCTATTTCTTTCTCTTTAATAATTTCACTGATTAGTTCGAGTATAGCATCCTGGCATGATCAGTTGCTTCTGAAGCCATACTGACTTTTGTAGAAGAGTAAATTACTTTCTATGAACATCATCAGTCTATTATACACTATTCTCTCCAGAATTTTTTAGATTGTTATCAGGAGTGATATTGGTCTGTAATTTGTCATTTGGGTTTTTTCTTTGGTTTTATAGAGGGGGATAACCTCTGCCAACTTCATCTCATCAGGGAATATACCTGATTGTAATGAGCTGTTGAAGATGTGCATGAGGGGTATAGTTTTCTATACCATCTATTGTGAGACATTCTATGCAACTACTTTTATCAGACATACTTTTAACTATTCAATTTATTAATTGCCAAAGTTGCTTAGCATTGTTTTTATATTGTACACATCATGTTTGATAGTATTCAATCTTGGTTATTCTTTTGAGTCTATTGTATTCATTTCTATATTGTTTGTAGTTGATTCAATCTTGCTCAGTTGCGAAGGTAGTGATAGTTTTTTTTGTAAAGTTCTATCTTTTTATCTAGGCTATTTCTTGGTCCCTCAGTGATCCATGGTTCAGATATAGTTCACTTTACAGAAATTTTTACTTCTTTAATAGGGGAAATTTCATCAAAGGTTTTTTCTAGGTACTTCAGGAGGGTTCTAAAGGCAATGTTGGGGTCTGGCTCTAGTAATATGATGTGTTGCCATTTAGTTCATTCGAGAATTGAGTTTATTTTATCAATATGTTTGTCAGTTAATTTTCGTGTTTTGAAAATAAGTGGGGATCTTGTTTTACTATGGCTCCCTTTTATTAGTGTCATTATTGGTAGATGATCTGAGATATCATTTATCAGAAGTGCTGATTCACCATTCCTATGCAAGGTTCTGGATATGTAGATGTTGTCTATTGAAGTGGCTGTGGATTTTGTTTTCCTAGTTGGCCTTGTTATAGTGGGTAGTAGATCTGTATCATGGATCAACTCAAGGAATGCTTGGGTGGCAGAGTGCTCATGAGATTTGAGTAAATTGAGATTCAGTCAATTCTGGTTATTACTTCTTTTTTATCCTCTCATTTTAATTTCTGTAAAGTGCCTGATATTCTTTATTGAAATTTTTTGATCTGTGTTGGGGGGCCTAGAGAGAGAGCCTAATATCAAGGTGCTTTTGTTGCCACCATGCTTAGATTGTATCTCAATAAAGACTGATTCATATGTGTCTCCTTGTCTAAGGTCTTCTCTTTTTTTGAATTTTATATTATTTCTAATGGCAATGCTTACCCCACCACCTTTGTGATTTTTTCTGTGATTTGAGACAAGATTGAACCCTAATAGGTTAATGTACTTTTCTTTCATATCATTCAAGAAAGTCTCACATAGTAGGATGGCATCTAGGCTGCTGTTCTGTTTGTTTGTTTGTCTAATAATTTCATTCAATTCAGTTTGCTTTGAGACAACACCACAGATGTTAAGTTGTATTACTAAAAAATTATCATGGTTTTTATTCCAGTCTGTGACTTGTTTTATATCTATGTAGTCACACTTGTCATTCCATAGGCTTGGTCTGCTGTTATGAAAATCTAAGGGGCAATTTAGATTATTGTATAGCTGGTCAGAGGGGAGGACTGGATCTGATTTAGAGAAGCACATTTTGTATACAATTCATTGTTTTGCAAAACCATATCGGTTCAATTGTTACAATCAAAAGCACTACACACTCAACAGAAATATAGAGAACAAAAATAATATACTTACAGGTTTGCATTTTTACTGTAAGAAATAGTCAGATATGATACAGGTTTTTATACTCCAGGTAAGTCCAAGTTTTGAGTTCGAGTTTATAATAAAGTGTTGTGTTTTGCCACACAAGTTGTTTGTATACATTTTTACACAGAAGTGGTGGAACTTGACATATGTTGGATCACAGTTTTACAGTTACACAGGTTAAGCATCTGGTTTAGGGATGTGTTGCCATACAGTTTCATGCTGCTATGGCAGAGTGAAATCATGTGTTTGAGAGGGAGACTAACGGTGTTGCCTTTAAGTTCTGCTAGTACACTGCTGGCATGTGGCTAGTGGCTATTTGATAATGTAGATAGAGGTTCAAGCACATATCTACAAACACACTGCTGGATTATTATGCCAGCTCTTCAAAGTAGAGTGTCTCAAATTTTACACAGGATGTCACACATCCAGCCTTTGCTTTGCCTTTTGTATTCCTTAAGTGCATTTTCATGATGCAACTGGATGCCCATACCCCAAGTCTTGTCACTTGTTGCTTCTGCAATAGTATGTTTGCTGGTAGTTTCCAAGAGTCTGATTAGGGTATTGTTCTGGAGGAATTTGCATTCGATGGCAGGTCGCACAACTTCCAAACCTTCCTCCTTCCACTTTTCATTGGAGAAATTTTTAAGGATTTTGCCCAGGGATTTCATCTCGTGTGGATCGTCAAATTGTAGTATCTTTACACCAGTTTCTGTGTCTCCAACATATTTAAGAAACAGCTGAAATATTGAATAGCCGACATCTGAACCATTTCCTAAAATTGTAACGCTAATATCACACAATATTATTGAGAGAAAACGATAGCACGCTAGTTGACTTCTGAAATTCATTTCGAGAACGATAGAATTGCTTAGCATTTCAGTGTGTAAAGCATTATGTGAATTGTTATTGTTTCTAAAGTGAGATGCTAGGAATGAGCATTTTACATTGGCGGATCCAAAGAGGGCGCGAGAGGCGCGCGTCCCCCGTACGGCCCAAATTTTCTTCATTTTGATTCAGTTTTTTGGGGAAGTTTATGCAAAAAGTGGGAAGAAATTGGGGTGCCGAAGGTTGGCGCTCCCCAGGAGAAATCCTGGATCCGCCAGTGTTTTACTCTTGTCTTATGATACGGCTAAGGGGAAGACCACCAATCGATTGGGAACATTTCGAAATCTACATTTAGATTCAACGAGCAAATGTCAGAGTCAACAATAAATTAACCTGGAAATTGTTCAGTTTGAGTTGAAAATAATTCAAACATGAAGGATTCGTTTTCGCAGACAAAGGCAATCGACGCAACTCAGACAGTCGCATAATTTCACCGACACAATTGAAGTATTAGATATCATTGGAATTTCATTGGATTTTCATTTCAATTTTATTTGGATTGTATAATACACTTTATAACAGTTTGATGTAGTGTCAAATGACAGGATTGTGTGTTGATCGTCAATAATGTTATAATGAAAAATATGCATGATATGAAAATAACAGTTTTATCGTATCAGTCTGGGTTCTTTTTGTGTTGTCTATAACTTCCAACATAAGATAAAGATGTAAATGCAAGTTTTGCTTAATACAGACTTCGAACTTAATATTAACATAATATTGAAATTGTCCAATTAGAGGAAGAAAATTTATTAACATGAAAAATATAATGTTGTATTCCAGTCCAAAGAGTTTTCTTTAAGTATTCCTTGAAATATCAAGAAGTATTTATTTATTTCTTATCTTTTCTTTACAAATTCTCGTCTCACGTCATTTCCTGTCTTTGCCAAATGATAAAACGTACCTGGAATCCCCGAAAATACGCCCTGGGCTACGATATGGGAATATGGTTATTTTTAAAGATAATATTATGAATTATACAGTGAAAGTAATGGACACCAAATGGTTTGTTATGAACCTAAAGTGACTGATTAAAACAATATTTCTGGTGAATACACAGGGCAAGAATTTAGTTGAAAGACACGTTCCATACATTAAAGATAAATGTGTCTTTAAAGGAACATGGGCTTCTATTTGGGTGATTTTCAAAAATACTAGCCCATGGGCTTCAAATATGGGGGGCTTAATTTCGGGGATTCGCGGTAACTCTGCTTTAAAAGCAATAGATATTCAAGCAATTGTTCACCTGAAAGAGCGACGCGAATTTCTATTGTTTCCTAAAAGTGCTAAAACTCCTTGGTAGTGACGTCAGGCGTAAATTTGTTTTACATTCCAAAATCTTCTACAATTGAATGCTTCCTTAATGTGTTTCAAATTAGATTTCCAGAAGAAAAGCTGCCATTTCAAGGAAGTGAACCGTTCTAATATAAAATTATTTTCTCAAACTAAATTCATCAAATGTCTAAAAATTGCGTCATGCAAAAATCCAAATAAAATTGAAATCAAATCCTATCCACATTGTCATGGAATTCAATACTTGAATCTGTCTCGGTCCATTATAGGCTTCCTAAGCCAGGCCTTTGAAACTCACACCGTGGAATCAAGTCAACGTTCTTTTTCGCAACTGAATACCGACTGATTCTATTTTGGCTAAGCACAATAAAAGAATCAACTCAGGTATTCTTCCTTGTTCTTTTTAGATGCACGCAGTATGTTTTAATAAGTGAAGAGATAACATGTAAAACATGCTTTCAACTGCATTTACTTCTATTTTTTATAATAACCTGCTTTTTTTAAAACAATTCAAGACCTACAATGCATAAGGAGAGCGCTATCGAAATTTTTGTTGGACGAACACTGTGCTAAAGCATTAAATTTACGTTGTCAGTGAAAAGCTGAGCCTCCATAGAGAAATATGACACGTATCGCTTTACACTTTATGTGGTTTATTCCCCAATTTCTATTGCCTCTGACTGATATGAATAGCAAAGGAAAGTGGCAATCATAGTAAAGAAAAGTCAAAATCAAATTTGGATATCTGAGCAACAATAGCTGCCATTTCTATCCACGGCATTGATGTTTCCCATGTGTGAAAGTCAGATTTTATACGTAGTTTGGTTGCAAGTAGTCCAGAAATAAAGCACAAACATGTACTAGATTTCAGGTAGACTCAGTGTTAAATTTATTTTCAATTTATGCACAAGATATTGGATTAAATTAACATTTCTTTGTTCATTTTCAAGTTTATTTTATTGGAATATTAGCAAAAAAATAAACATATACGAATTTATTTAGCAATGGCCCTATACTGAAAGTCAACACTACCGGAGGCCTCAAAAAGAATTTTTTTTGGGTTTCCATGAAACTAAGAAAACCACAAAACTGAGATCTTGGAGTGTACGTTTCCTCTGGAAATTGACGGACACACGTCCATACGATTTTTTCTTAACTCGTACTTAGTCTTATTTTGAAATGTGCTAGTTTCAGCAATGATAGATTGATTCGGTAGAGTTAAACAGTGTAATATGGTATACTTCGGTACATTTGTATCCTATCTAGACACATTTGACAAATTAGACAAAATAAGGACAAATTAAGAAAAAACCTAGAATTAAAATTCAATGATACAAATTAGGTCTATTAAACGTTATGAACGACTTTCACTTCATCGTCATAACCGATTCTTCTCCTGTGCTTGATTAAAGACACTATTTATGAAAATAAAAACCCCACCAGATCCAAGATTGGATTTCGATTAGTTTGAATTACGTTTCATCAGAGGGATGTTGTGATTATAGTGTTGTTACATGACATCTTGGCATTAGAAATGCTCATTTTGTTTTTAGATATCCCTGTATTAGATCATTATAGTATTGAACAAATAATCACTCCTACTAGCTGATAGTATTATATTTTACCATTGTTACATTTGTATCGTGTCCATACTGTCGTCTTCTTTCAGCTCCAGAGAAGCCTAAATTTTGTGAATTTTCCAATAATTTTTACAACATTTTGTCTTGAAAAACTGGGTATATCAGCTGTTATCGACTACCAAAATACCCAATGCTAAACGGAGTATGAACTAATTCGATTTTGATACGATATTGACGCTAACCTGCATAAACTAAACGATACAACATTAAAAAGATCTATCTCCTTTTTATCCATCGTTTGATTGATTGTCTATCAAATGCTGAAATAAGAAGACTATGTAGTCTTCAGCCTGGAAAAAAACCTGCTAGGGATTGTCAACCCATCTAAGTTGGCGGCACATAATGATCGTTCACTTTATCATGTGACGCCATGACGAAAGAAACAGTATACATTCTGTAGACAAATGGGCATAAAATAGAAATAATTGCAAACTAGTTTAATGTTTCAAACTCATCAAAAACTTCCAATTCTTCAAGGTATTTTTCGGAATTCTGTTTAAATATCGATCAAGTGTAAGACCCAATTCCCTGATTTCACACATTCTAAGGTCAAACTGATTGATTATTCTCTGATCGCCATCAGCAATCAGGGTCTGTTCAGTTGGATGTGTCATTTGTAGCAGATAAGCTGTGTAGCCAAGCGGAAGAAAACATCCATTTGATGTTACAAACTATTAATAACTTTGCTCCTTACAGCATAATATCCTTAGTTGTCAACAGTAGAAACGAAGAGTTTTATAATTGGGACGAAGTGCCCAGAGATGAAGGCTAGCCAAAATCTGTAATGCAGAAAACCACCTTCCACCACCAGGGGTGCTACTGCATTCCCATTGACTTAACATTGTGAAAATAGACTGTTTGCTTTGACACTTTTAGGTTATATTTGCCTAAAGAACATTGCGGTACAGATTCTATAGAATTCATGTCATAGAATTCTATTTGTCATCTGACAAATTTTCTTCAGTACAAAGATTAAAGTATCAAAAATATGGACTACTGCTACTTGAGGCGCTGCAAAATCTGTCTGACATACCAGCATATATTAGTCTCCAGCGCCTGAGACTTTGCACGTGAATCAATTTTCAATGAATCAATTTTCTGCAAGTGCACTTTTTTTTACTGTTTCGGATTTGTTTCTAATTTGCATCAAACACCGTAAGAGAGGATAGCTGGCAGTCCAGCTACAAATCAACGTGGGGTTCCCCGCTAGGGGCGACACTATATTTAATTT
>JBCAUI010516667.1:0-12160 GCA_038406195.1 Haplosyllis anthogorgicola | reverse complement strand
TATCCAGTACAGGATAAGCTGATTCTATTGCAGATCTGGATCATTTCATCACTTTTTGCCAAATGCCAATGAGTTCATTTTAATTTGCCACATGGATAATATTCCTACACCAATGGTAGGGGGTATATCCCAGGGGATTCCTGAACCAGGAATACTGTTTGTGTTCATTTATAACACATTGTGGTCAATGTGACCAAGTTCTAAATTGTGTAAAATGGCTTTTGTGTTCAGAATCAGTCCCAAATGTCTTAAATATTATAGTATATTTGTGCTTAGTCCATATTTCATGCCAGAAACCTGGAATTGATTAAACACTTTGCGTTCAACTGTTTGCCCTTATATATATTTTCCTGTACCAATATCTCCAAATATTGTCTGTTTGTAGATTTGTCCAGTTATACTGGGGCCATTCAGTTTTCTTTACATATTGAGATTATTGGAATAAACATTGCAAAGAAGTAACCATTTGTTTCTCTCATTGCGAAAACCTAACCCCACCGTGTGAAGAGCAAACCTCGACATGGTCATTTGCGTATCTGTGTATATATTTAAGATGCATGCAGATACTTAAATATTTCAGCCTGAAGGCCACAGTACTCAAAATAGTTATCCACTCAGGGAAGTTTTTCACAAAAGTTCCGTGTTACAGCGGGCAGTTGTTCAGTGAACAGTGATTTCAGTTTCTAGAAAGTTTTGGAATAGTACCAGTCTAAACCAGTAGATTTTTCTATTTAGTGGTCTTGTTCCGTGCTGGGCAGGGAACAGCTTGTTCTCTAGCAAGGGCTGACACAAGAAGCAAGCAGGCAGTGAACAAGCTGTTCGTTCTTTTGTGAAAAACCCCCCAGATCAATCAGACTTTTTCCACAGCTTAAAAAGTGTTTAGGGATGAAAGCAAACACAGGCTACATGCCTAATGAGGTGAATTTCAAAAAGTGTGCGTAAAATATTTTTCAATAGACCGATTTTAATTACAAAGTTAATTCCTTATCGACAGTATTTCAAAATCAGTCATCAATTTGATATCTTTTAACTTTTTGCAATGTAATGACAGCTCTTGAAATACTGTTCTGTATGCCAGTGCAACAAGTGGAATGACTTACCAGGTTAACTCAATAGTACCTGTAATTCATAGATTTGTGAACATAATGAGGGGGATAACAAAAACACAATCCTTTAATCCACGTCTACTTTTTAACCCAGTACAAATATAGATTGCTGGTATTGACACATTTCTATAATTTAATCAACCAAACGGCAATGAATAAACATTTTGCTGTCAGCATGGGGTCCAATTTTGTGTCAAAGACAATACCATATAGCAGGGAGGGACCATAAAACTTTCACCTTTCAGAGATTTTAAATAGTCCATATAATCTTAATAGCTGACATGAGACTTTTACTTTCTGCGACTTACTTCCTATTAAGTGGAACATTGTTTTTCATTTACGGTACAGGTCTAAATGTAAAACATGAGCAGTTATAGCCAAAATAAGATAAATGAAAACTGTTAAGTCACTTTTGAGAGTGTCTGAAATAAATGTCCACTTGGTAGTACACGAGATTCGTATCCGAAGTTTAACGCGGCACCTTATGGGAGCTCCCTTATATTCCCTTATGTACACAACTGATACGAATGAAATTACTATCAAAAGTTTAACACCCGCAACAATTGAATTGAATGAGCTCAGCATGGAATTCAATTGTTAACTGCGAATTTCTTCATCCAATTAAACGAGAAAACGGTTCTTCATTAGAAATCTATTGTTCTTACATTACTGTAGCATCGCCAACTACCTATCCGGTACGCGAATTCGTACCCTATTCTTCAGTCCCTATTCACCAGTTCTTCGACGGAATACTTTCACACCAACTGGTTGCTTTCTGTTGCCATGTAGTGCACGTATTCAATTTTTTTGGAAATTCACTTTACTAATTTGACTTATCAGTAAACTCCATTGATTTTTTATTGTATGGTTACTAAGATTTGATGAAAAGTAACAGATGCCACATGGAGTTTACTAATTTGTCTAATTAGTAAAGTGAATTTCCTAATAACTCGATTATTACCTGTATATTTTATCTGCGAATGAATTCAATTTTAAAAATAGATATGTAATTGGAAGAGAAGTAGAGATGTATAACGGCACGTTTGAAGATTAAAATTAATTCGTATTAATTAACTGTGTGTACTTCATTACATCAATAAACTTCAAATTGAAATCAGGCATTTTTGTTTGTTTTTAGTATTTTAGTTTTTAGTTGTTTGATAATCATCTTCTGGCTCATCACACTCTTTTTTCCGTGCAACAACAGTACACGGAATTCTTATCAGAAGTTTAACAATAGTGCATCAAAGCACAGCGTGAAATTCTTTCGTCCTCTCCTTTGTCCTCTTCGTTTCCGAAACGATACGATTTCTGTGTACTGAGATGAAATCATTAATCTTTCACGATGACATTTCACGGATTAGTAAAGAACATTACGTAATCTTGCCTTAAATTTGTGTTATGGAATCTTGTGTTTAAAAGCTTAAGAAAAAGAGAATTGTTTTATTTAGTGACAGAGAAATCCTTTTGTTAAAACTTTAAAAAATGGCACCCAAAACTACATTTCTCCTGCAATCACGAGTGTAAAGAATGATCCCGCGTGAACTGAGTGTATTCACCTTTAGTGGACTGAGACTGGCCATACTAAATGGTAAAATTCCACTGCGATAAGATAGCAAATTCTGAGAAAAATAAGACTGTAAATTATGGACAATATGTATTTGTATTGTTTGTACTTCTTGCAGATCGGCAGATGTTGTCGTGCTTTGAATGCACTCTCTTTTTTAAGACTTTGAAAAAGACGATTGAACGAATACTAGACTAAATAGACAATACAACTAGGCATTTTTCACTCCTATTTTATTTTACAACAATTTTGTAAACATACGAGCAGGCTGCATTTTAGCATTACAGATAACAAAAAATTGTGTTGGCATTTTAAAAAAATTCAATTAAATAACAATTTATTTCCAAAGCATGTCATTCCGAGTTACAAAAATTACCTCTTCCTCATTAAATTCGCTGGTTCAGAACTATCACTTTCCCATTAATATCAGTTATCTTCTGAACATTCACACGTATGTGATAGCTTTTTTCAAGGGCCTAAGAAAGATGATTTCGGAGGTGGTCACATTTAATCGTCAATGCTTTGTCTCACGTAAATTATGTACTACCTGCGTGTCTGAGGTAATACAGAGCCAAAATCTTAGCAAATAGGAGCGACGAAATTGACACTGCTTCAAGTTCATGGAACAGAAATATACCGTTTCATGTTTGAATAAATATAAAGAGTATTGCTGAAGTTCCCGTTGATTTTACCAAATCTAAACCACTACAATGTTACCCATTCCTGCTTGTTTTACAAATCATTACAGAATGTTGCAGAAGATCACTTCCTAATTTAGAACAAAAAGGAGAACATAAGAATTACATGCTGTACTTTTGATGCGCTATTGTTCCAAAACTGAATTTTTAGGAGATGGTTATAACTCCCACTAGTAATGGATGTTTCCCTCACGGGCCACAAGTCCAATGTATTTTTTGTATTCTGATGGACATATCTCTTCGTGGCTCTTCATTGTGGAACAATAGGGGTTTTTTCAGGAAACGCAGTATGGAATTCTGTAACCGCAAAATGAAATCAATTTCAGGAATTGAAGAAGAAAATGTCAACCACTTTAAAGATGCTGAAATTTCGGGCAGACCCTTTGGAATTTCACTGGAGTAGACCTCCGTGCGTTCTGCATGGTACCAAAGCTCAATCTCAATTTTCGCTGAAAAGGCAAATCATGTATCTAGAACAGCATATAACCAGGTTGATTATCAATGAGACAATTATGATGAGCCCTTAAATAGTATGGAATTCAGTTATCAATTAAATGGTAATTATTGAATTGAACTTTATGACGGTTATCTTTTGTGTAATTGACGTGTGTGTATTCATGTTGTTTTGTAACCGTCAGCGTGGGAAGCAGAAAGAAACTTTGAACAGCCAGTAAGGAATGAAATATGTCTGTTATTTTAACTCTTTGAAAAAAAAATCATGGGAATAAAATTGGCATAACCACAGTTGTCTCAATGTACCAAAGTGTTTACTTGAAAACACATGTAAAGTTTGCCATTGCTCTCACAGACGCACCATAAAGACAAGACGGCAATTGTCCATCAGACACTAGTTTTTATGTGAGGAGTTGACCGGGGTCACCAAGAACTAATCGTAAACTACAATACATAATTCAGGTGATCATGTGCACTAGTATGTGTTTCTGTTTCTGACTAAATTTCAGGATCCACCTTTATTTATAGTTTAAAGTTGTTGCCTAGATGAAAAATATGATATGAGCACTTGTTGTCTGGGAGAATACTTCAACTGAATTAAATATTTAAACATAGCTGTATCATTAAATATGTAACATTTTGAACTTATTTTTCATCTCTGGAATCTTGCTATGTTGAGTTTTTTTTATCAGTAGTGAAGTACTTTGAAATTAAGTGATCTAAAAAATTATGTGATAAAAAAGGATTGTAAGAGTTAGGTTTGCTACTCCTATTGTAAGATTTCCGAAAGAAATCATTGTCTAAATTGTTCTACAAGGGGCAATTTATGAACAAAAACAGTTCAGCACACGGAATTCGTATCAGTTTGGGAACAATGGCGCATCAAAAGCATAGTGTGAAATTCTTATGTCCTTTCTTTTGTTCTAGACGTTTCGAAACTGATACAAATTCCGTGTACTGTGGTACTGGAGAATTAGTTATAGTAATGCTAAACATGTCTACTTTTAGAATTAAAATCGGAAATAGACTATTATTTCAGGCAGTAAAATTATTTAAAGAATTTTAGTTATCTTGATTTGATTTGATTAGTATTCTACTATATTCGACAATCATTTACATAGATCTAATAATTGCCATAATTTACATAAATTTGGGTCCAAATCTGTTGCTGTGGTGAGGTATAGTTTTGCACTGTGTTAAAAATGCAGATTTATCGAGCCTGAGGTTAACAAGTACACGCATATTGTTTGATAGTGGTTATAAAGTGTACAAGAAAATAGCGTAATAGCATAAACGTAATTTTGTGTACGTAACAAATTTCCACGTGATTTGTCCACAAAAAACCCCAACTGTGTCAACTATTAAGGACTCTATTACATCGCTTTTCGTCTGACTTGATACACTTCAGCCTTGCTTTCTTCCTTCATTGCATGAAAAAATAAGACCTTCAGAAAGGCGTTCGATGTGTCACTGATCCGGCGAAAGCATTTCTAACTCAACCGGTAATAGAGTTTTTTTCTTATTCATGTCCTGCCTAATTAGCCAGGATGATACTGTCTCATTGCATTCATATTTCTGGTTAATTATATAATTTTTGATCTGTCACTGTAGCTAGGAATAGTGACAGTAATTGTACCAAAGAATATCAATAATTTGTTATTAAAATTTTGCAAGATACAAAAACTAGTTACATTTCAAGAAATATTTTATTAACAATAATTTAGCTCTGAAAATGTCTAACAACTTAGGCTAATTAGGCAGAAAGAAGTTAATTCAGAAAAACCTCCTGTGCCTCAGAATGTTTTTTCGCTTGACAGCTTTCCTGTTGTAAGTATTACAATGAATGTGTACTGTTTGCTTTGGTAACTCTAGCAAATAACGAGCATAACAAGCAATAAAATCTTTGAATACAGAAAGCATGTTTTAAATTTAAAATAAATTGAAAGATTCCTTTCAGTGCATTACATTAATGACGTCGTCTTTGTAAAATACGACCCACTTTGCTCTTAAAAATAACACATTTCCCTACAATAAATGAAAACTGAAGTCATGTATCTTTATTACTTGATTTGATTCAATTTTCAAAATGAAACGGACAATCCGATGTCATGTTTTAGAGTAGATAGCCAAGATTACACTTTTGGTATACTTTTTGACAATTGACCTAATCTAAATGATTTATTAGTCTGCATATGATAATTATTTGGCTAGTGATAACAGAAAATGTGTAACATGTTTCTTTTAGTAATATTTGTATTTGCTATTTAACCTAAATACCATAAACATTTCTTTGGAATATATAGCGACATATAAAATACAAATCATGTTCTTGGAGGACCAAATGTATCCCAGAAGGTCATTGCTATCGTCACGTCTGATAAAAAAATTAGTCATCAACAGATATCTTAAGGTCACTAAGGACTCATCTGTTTTGTCTTCGAACAACAGCTTTAAGTGAATAACATCTGCCGTGACACAGATTGTAGATATTTACACAGACTACCTGGTCATGTTTTTAAATCCTACGGTCACGTTTGTTACAAAGTGGAACGATAAAAATCCATTGGCGGATCCAAGGTATGCCAGAGACAAATGCCAAATGCCAAATGCACCGAAGTTTGTTCGGTGTACTGTAGCCTATTGCAACAAGAAATCACATCTCATGTCATATCCTCTTTAATTAAATTTTCAGTTTGGTTTCCAATCTTGTTGCCGTGATTTTCTGGGACTTACCCAATGGTGGCTGTGGGCAAGAGGAACGCATGACATTCGGTTACCAAAGCTCAAATTTACTTTCAAGTTGGGTTCTAAATAACGCAATCTAGTGCTCCCCGGTGAAGGGTGGAATCGCTGCAAATTGGTACTGATATACACGTTTAGTGTTTGGTTGCTGTTGGCTAGCCAAAATGATTCAGTTCACTTTAGCACGCAATACGACAAAACTATGACTTGTTTTGTTACTGAGTCTGTTGTACGTCATTGGCTCCTAAATATGAATGTTTTATGGATCAAGTGGCTTTATGGCAGTATGCACATTGTGGTCTACATTGGAGGTTTTTTCAAATTCGATGTCCACCAAATTGAACTTATTCACATAATTAATTGGAACTACATCAATGCCATTTTGGTATATCCACTAGTTATAGTATGCCAGTGATACCAATTGTGGTAGGTAAACTGATATCAGCATGTTGAACTAAAATCAGCGCAGTTCCTGATACAAGGGCAATACCTTACTGCAATGGTACAACAATGAGTAGACATGTGTTATATCAATTAATCTGTTTCAGGAATTTGTCAAATTAGGTAAATTAGTCTGTGAAAAAAATGGTCTAACACAGTAAATGGTGTGGATTACAGTTTGACACAGGTTGTGGACAGCTCATTAAGCTCGTCCTGTACAACCAGCTTCCCGGCCAAATATTTCCTAAAGCATTACATTTCTCTTATGTCAACAAGAGTTTATTCAACACACATGTATGAACATCTGAATCAAAGCTGCAATTAACCGCAGTCACGAAGATGACATTTAGCACAAGAAATTCTTTTGACTTTTGATGTATTCATGTTTGTCTACATATGATCCTAACAAACACAACAATTTGATACGTGTCTTTCATTTCGTTTAAGAATATGGTCTATTCAAAATTAATATATTTCCTTTCATTTTGATGTTACCAGCATCTAGGAGGTATTTTGAAATACAATACAATACAATTATATTCTGAACAGCTCCAGATCCAGTTAAACTAATTTTTATTTATAAATTCCTCCTATAACACAGGAAACTGGCATGAAAATGGCCAATGTAAACAAAATGGAAAAATAAAATATAGTTTAACTGGATCTAGGACTATTTATGATCCAATTAAACTATAATTTATTTCAAAATACCTTCTAGATGCAGAGATTAGGGCGTTTCAAATTGATAAAATATGCCTAAAACTTTAACATTGGTACCAATGGAGGCAAAATTAGCAAGTCTGTCACAATGACACTGATCCATCAAAATAGCAAGTCTAACACAGTCGATACCGGGCCTGTTACTAGTTTCATTGAAAAATGTACTGTCTGGTGACAGAAAATGGTCTACAAATACCTATGTTAAAAAAAATAAACAAAAAATTTTGCAGATTTAAAACAAAAGTGTTGTGTAGGGCAGTGCCCCCTGAAAAGATGTCACTGAAAACAACATAACCCAAAATTAAGCTTAATTTTGGATAGTTCATGCAATCAAGTGCACCAACCTGATAACTTTGACTTTAGTCAGATAAACAAGCTGGCCTCCCACCAAAAGTGTCACATGACTCACTTCTCAATGCCATCTTTAATTACTACAACAAATTTTTTATTTCTTCACTTTTCCATGTTTTTCAGCTAATGTTAACCCTTATTTTGCTTATATTTTACTTGCTAAGGTCAAGTGATCATGGCAAGAACCAAACAAACTTCAAAGAAAGCTCATAACATGAGTAAATTTGAAGAATCAGGCAGAGAGAGCAAGTCCAAGTCCATGGAGAAACTTCATTGTTCACCTCATAGAAAAGTTACTTTAAACAGTATGCAAAGTCCATCTAGGGTAGTAAAACAAAGCCAGAAAATCAGTGGTAAGGCTGCTGAGCTAAATGTCAGGGTCCTTAATGAGGATCCTGTATTTGAGCAGGCTCTTGAGTCCGTGAGTGTGGCAAGGACACAGTGTAAGAAAGTAACTTTTTGAGAAACTACATCAAAATCGGTGACAAAAGCAAGGTCAGCACAGGGAAAGGACAAACCAGTACCTCCCAGGAGCAAGGTACCAGGTGGGAACAAGGGCAGTAAGGCAGCTAAACCACCAGTAAAGCAGAAGACTCCAGATTTTACAGTTAACATTGCAAATCCAATCCATGCTGAGCTGCTTGGTAATCTGCAAAATATGGAGCATACTATGGCCAACATGGCAGGTTGTAATCCTCTTAACCCAGTGGCTAGGGCCCCATCCAATCATCCAATTATTCTGCTCAGACCAGTGTTTTCAGATACAGAGACTGATGCAGAGGGGGACGATTATCATTTTGACATTACTCAGGTTTCGGAATCACAAATGCAGTCATTGGATTCAGACACAGTAGATGCAACAGAATTTTCTGATCTGGGGGCAGAAGTGCTTAGTTCAGAGGTCATTCATCCTTTGTCACTGCATCTGCTGTTCCAACTGGCCCCGTCAAGCATTTCATCACTGGACATTTGGAATAGCTTGACATGGAGGGGATGGCATCGACTTATCAGTCTCATGCTCGTAAGGTGCTGTATGACCAATTTCTGCAGGATGAAAAGCTCTTAGAGAAGGAATTAGAGGCCAAGAAAGCAAGGGCAGCTGAGCTTCAGCACAAACACGATCTAGCTAACAAGTGCAACCGTTTAAGGAAACAAATCCGAATGAAAGATGCTCAGATTGCTGCACTGGCCACCTCATCTACAGCAGCAACTCTGGCAAGGCAGCAGGTAGCACAACCCGCACAAGTTCCAGAAGTTCAGGTACCAGCTGCCAACACTGCAAAGACAGTGTCCAGTTCATACAGCCAACAGTGGCTCCAGGCCTTGGGCTCTTCTGATCCAGCTGTCATTCTGGACAGAATCCCATCTGTGACTCTGTCACAATCTCAACAGGTTGCAGAGGCTTCTAATATGCACAAGGCAAAGTCTAACAAAAAGACCAAAAGCAAGAATTAGGCAGCTCTACATGGGTATCCTGCAAAGTATTGAAAAACAAGAGTCTAATTGGAAGTCTGACTTTAGGTTGTTGGAGATGCTAATTATGGGAGATCCCCTAAAATCTCAAACAGAGCAAAGCACTGCGGGCAACGCAACCTCCACTACTTCCACTAGGCCACCTTCTGATAAGGTGTTATTTTGTAAAGCATTTCAGTCAGGTAGTTGCAACATTCCATTAAAGAACAATGCACATGTGGGTATGTGGGTGACAAGCCTCACATACTGCATCACATGTGTGCAGTGTGTTTGTTGAAGAAAACAAAAAAGGAATTCCACAGAGAGAAGTCAGCAGAATGCCTGTTGCATTCTGCTTGACAAGATGTGGCTAATGACGAAGGTTATTTAGCAGATTAGGAGAGTCTACCACTACCATGCTCTCCCTTGGTGGTCATGGATACAGAGCCAGCCTCTAATATATCAGGGCCATTGTCTATGGCCCAGTTTGTGCCATCTTTTACAGTTTCATCTAATTTTGAGGATATTGTCCATGACTACCAGTTGAAAGAGAAGGTGTGCAAGGACTCTGACTCTGACTTGGAGGCAGGGCAAGGCATGGGGCCCTTTGCTGCCATGCAGGTGCCACATGCTTCCACATTAGGGGCAGATATTGACAGAGTACTAATGGTCAACAGGATGAGGACTTCTGGCCAGCATAATTTTCAGTTACCATGCATTCTGCTGTTTTCCAGATGGAATATGGACTTATTACATGTTCTTTTGCATGGGTATCATGACAGCCAGGTGGCTGACTTCCTACAGTTTGGCTGGCTGATAAGTCGAGACCAGAGAGTAAACCTAGTGCAGGAGCACTGCCGCAATCATGGTGGTGCCACCTGGTATCCTCACGCAGTGGCTGATTACCTCATCCAAGAGGCTAAATACAGTACCCTGTTCAGACTGTTCAATGACAATCCATTTTCTTCCCTGTGGGCTATTTCTCCCCTCAATACAGTACCCAAGTGAGACTCTGATGAGCATCGGTCATTTTGGATTTAAGCTTCCCACAAAGGGGGGGACAGTCAACGAGGGTATAGATAAGTCTAGTTATCTAGGTCATCCAATTCAACTGGCTTATCCATCAGTGGACACATTTCAGGAGATGGTCAGAGCAGTGGGACCTGGGGCACTGATGTACAAGAGAGATATGTGTCACACTTATCTGCAAATTTTTGTGTGTCCAGCCAACTGGCCCCTCTTGGGGCTCGAGTGGCAAGACCAATTGTTTTTTGATATGGTGTTAAGTGTGGGGCTGACGTCAGCAGCCTTTGTATGTCAGTGAGTGATGACTGCAATCTCTTGGGTACATCTGTGTATGGGAGCTCTGAGCACTAACTATCTGGATGATTTCATTGGGGTAGCTTTGGGGCTGAATGTGTGGGAGGACTTTGAATCTCTGGGTTGCTATTTCACAACCTGAATATTGAGGAATCTAGCCATAAAACTTGTCCTCTGTCACACATCATGGTGGTACTGGGCATCAGGTTTCACACACTTGACATGACCATTTCCATCAATGATGACAGGGTTGCCAAAATTAAGCAGCTGATTTTGGCATGGCTGCACAAGCCCACTTGCTCTAGGTATCAGTTGAAATTGGTCATTGGAAAATTGCAATTTGCATCCAAGGTGATTTGTTCAGGTAGAGTGTTCATTGCATGATTGCTGCAGGACCTGAGAGACTCTCTGTCAATGGGTACTTTCCCAATCTCTGAGGAGATTCAGATGGACCTGAAATGGTGGGACAAGGTCATGCCAATAGTTAATGGTACCTTTTCCATTTACAGAGAAACCTGGTTCAAAACAGGTTCATGGTTGGACACTGACACAACTCTGATCAGTGGGGGAGCAGTCTGTCAGAAATAGTTCTTTCACATTCATTTCCCTGTGTTTCTCTGCATGGAACAGCATCCAATCACACATTTGGAATTGATAACCTTGGGCCATAAAAGTCTGGCTTTCCAAATCCACCAACCACAAGTTTTATGTCAGGCTCGACAACACAAACCCAGTGGCAGCTATCAATTCTAGCCATTCCAAGGAATAATTCATGACCAGATGCATTAGAGAGCTCACTTTCCTTTCAGCACAGCAGAATATTGAGATATGGGCACATTATGTGCCGGGCAAGCAAAATCTGCTCCCAGATTTGCCATCATGCTGGTATTTGGAGGGAGAATCTTACCATGAGTTCTTGTGCCTCACCAGGGGCAAGGGGTACATGTGCTGTTATGTACAAGAACACCTGTTTCTGTTTACCTGTGATTGGTAATATGTTTCTTCCTTTGTTATTTCAGCTTCTGAGTAGAGTGAACTGAATGCATAGTGTCACACACTGATAGCCAATGGGCTGGAGCCAGGTATGTGGAGTAATGTTGTCAAAGGACCAGACTTCAGTTAGAGTTACCACCAGGAGTGCTGTAGTCTAGAGACTGCAGTTAGAGTTAACACCAGGGACACTGCACTAGAGTTCACAGTTTTGTGAAGGCTGCTATCTCATTGCACTTTGGCTTAGTCCATTGTTCCAAGGCTGCTAGTATAGTCTTGGGTTCCTTTGTGTCTACTCCTTCAGACTTGAGGTATGCTCT
>JBCAUI010516656.1:0-12160 GCA_038406195.1 Haplosyllis anthogorgicola | reverse complement strand
TCATGTATCTAGGTCATAAATTCAAACACCCAGTGATACAGTGTGCAGGCAAATTTTCATGTGTGTGTGTGTGTGTGCATGCATGTGTGTGTGCGTGCGCGTGTGCATGCGTGCGTGCATGCGTTTTCTTTAAATCAGCACAGGTCCCATGGACCTATTTTTTCATTGATCACATTGGAGATTTGATCCAAGACACTTTGTGTCCATGTGATAATGCCAAATGAGCTCAGGTCCATCTGGACCTATTTTTCCTTTATATCGTGAGTAGTGTTGACACTGTATTTTGAAAAATGAGGGTCATTTTGCCTCCTATACCAAAATTAGCTACTCAATGGTCAATGTAAAGTACAGCTATCAAAAAGGATATATTTTGCTCTTCAAATTTGTTTCAACTGGTCGTTTAAGACAGAGAAAAGTAGTCGACGAATCGCAACTGCTATCAACTAGTTCGACTGGTCGTTTCAACCCTAGTTAGATCGTTTGCGCCTGGAAAGCTTCATTCTGATCATAATAGCGAGGTTTAGCTTCAGGTAACGTGGTGCATGATGTGACTTGAAACGTGGTTTTAGCAGGTTTTCACGTCAGGCAGGACCTGAAAATGGGGATTTTCAGGTTTTGACTTACCTGATTATTTTGATAAGAAAATTTAACACAAATGTATTTTAAAATAGTATAAAATTACAGAGATGGTTGTTTTGCTTCATCACCATGTAAAATTTGTCTTGTAACGTTGAGATTCATACTACAAAAATATGAGTTAAAGTGACAGTGTGTGTCAGAAAGATGATTAATTTTCATCCAAAACTCAGGTCAAAACATGAGTTTTTGACCACGTCATGCGCCACGTTACCTGCTGCTAAACGTCCCTATTAGGACCGTGCTCCTTCAAAAGCAAAAACATTGGGTGTTCTCTATTGTGATTTCATGCTTTGTTTTTCACAAGAGAAGTTTCTATTGTTCTTACAATGAAAAGGCATGAAAAAGAAACACGCTACCAAAATGTGAAGGAAATTATTTCTATTGTTTCTACAAAGAATTGAGGTTGCTCATGTTACATTTATTATTATTTTTAATTTTATATTTCAAAAGGAAATTATTCAGTAGGTACCAAACTGAAATTTTTGCGGGCATTTTTGATGCTATACCCATCAATTTCTGCACGGAAATTTTGCAAAGAACACACATTCGGGAATGCAAATTGCCATTTTGTTGTAAATGTATCATGCAGCCTTAAATGCCCACTACCGGTTTACAGAAGCAAGTCCAATTTCTGTACTGAGGGACATTTTACCATGATCATGTTGAGGGAAGCAGACCTTCCATAATTGCTCAAGAAAGAGTAGTCTAGATTCCATCGACATTTTCTGCTGTGTCTCCTGTGTCATCTACCAGGATAGGCAAACAGCATTCACATCTGTCATTTTAAGGGGACTACATCATCTATTTGCAAGACAATTGTAATGTAGATGAGTCATTGCTAAGCTTGGCCTTGTATGGTGACTAAGTGCAGTGGAGTACAGAGAGAGACAAGCTGCAATTAAACGAACTTGAACCTCTCCTGAAATTATGATCATTTTCTGGTTGCATGAAAAGAAAATTTTGCTCTTCAAGGGTATAAATTTTCGGCACATATAAGCAAGAGTATTTAAGACAGATGGAGACACAGTACACAGAAATGGTATCATTTTGAAAACGAGGACAACAAATGAGAGAACGAAAGAATTTCACGCTGTGCTTTTGATGCGCAATCGTAAAACGTCTTATACGAAATCCGTGTGCTGAATACATAATTGACCTTTAATAACGTTGAAATTGTTAAGATGGCATAGATGGACATCAATACCAGAGGCCTTTTGCATAAAGATGAAATGAAGTGCATGTCAGTCTGTTATAAATATGTTTGAGGCATGAAGGTCCGAACGACTTTCTTGTTGAAAAGTTTTGCCCTAATCACTACGACAGACCCGTGGAAAGTGATGTCTCTCGGATTCCCTCGAGCTCTGAAAACGAGTAGTCTATCCGGACCAATAAATTTTAATTTTTACCAGTCCGCACTCGACGTTTTTCCTAATTGAGCTTTTTTGTCAGATCTGACAGATTTGATAAATTTTGTAACTGATTTTAAGGAGGCCCTGTGTTGTTTCTAATTGCAATTAAATTACATATCGTAACTAATATTTATAATAAACAATATTTGGCGTATTTGTTGTGAATTTGTACTGAAATTAGCAAAATAACCAGACCGACCAAATCTGTCAGATCTGGCAAATTAGGAAAAACCTCGACTGAATCCAATCTGTACAATTTGTTTTGTGTGATGGGTTTGTTGACTGCAATTATGCCAGGAGTGGCAGCACCTCCCAGGCCATGTTTTCGAATCGAATAAAATAAGTTACTGTATCGAAGACGCTAGTACCAAAGGAAAATGCAATATAGCAATTTTGGTTAGCATGGTGATAAAAATATAGCGTTCAATAACTAAAAAAACTTGTATTCAAAACACATAACATTCAGTTCATCTATCTACATTTGTCAGCATAGTCTCAGTTCTCCATTTGTCTCACACTTCTATCTTATTTGCGGAGTGATTCATCATTTTCAGCTCAAGAAAAAGAAAGGTGATATATTGCTCAGTTGTCATTTCCAGCAACTGAAAAATATACCAGAGATCTTAATATTTTTCCAGTTCTACACCAAACGACAAGAAAATCTCATTTTTCATTTAGTCTAATCTGGCACAATTGTAATAGAATATTTTTAATTTTTTAAAACAAAATTTGTTGACCGAGGTCCATTTTTTGGGGCCACTGGTGCTCTCTGTTTTTCACTTGGAGTGTTTCAAAGCCAGAGTGGAGCTGTCGCTGATTGGCTTACTCATTTGCACGTTATGATCCCCAGATCCACTCTTTTGGAGTGTTAGCAGGCAGCCGGCCACATATCTCACAGTTATATTTTTAACGTTAGTCAGCATTATCTGCATTGTTATTTTGAAAAATCTCAGAAATGTTTCCTTTGAAGAAAATGTGTGTACGTATTGGTGTATCATTATTAAAAAAGGCGGTTTATCAAACGGATTTTGTTATATATTTCAGTATCAGAGGCGATAACTTGCTACAAATGTTTACGTCATGAAGTCGGGGCCATTGACGGTGGTAAGTACCCTTCATCCATAACCTCAATTCAATTCATCCAGACACCGAGCAGACGCTCTTATAAAAGGTTCATCAGGAATCAAATGAAAAGCCGTTTCCAGCATGATTTTGTCACAACGTCATTAAGTCATAATGACATGACAACGTAAAGACATTTTCCGTTCTTCATCCTGGTTTCTATTATAATTACCATAAGTTTTTAAGTCCCGTAGCCAGAGGGGGTGGGGTGCATGGGGTGAAATGCAACCCCACCCCCTCCAGTAAATGGTCCCCAGAATTCTGGACAAAGTCAGCTCTAAATTAATATGTTTTACTGTATGACTGACATATTAACCTAAATTTAATATCCTGGTCTGTTAACAAGTAAATTCAAATCAAATGAGCCCCAATACTTTCATTAAAAGTTTCAAATGCGTAAAATCGAGTCCACTATGTCAGATTTTTCACCCCCATTGGCCGACCCAGGATTTCTCGTACGGGGACCCCAATTTTGGGGCACCCTAATTTTTTTACCTATTTTTACGTTAAAATCACCAAAATCTGCATGAAAATGAAAAAAAATTGGGCTTTAGGAGAGGGCGCCCCTTTTGGATTCGCCAATGGCCCCTTTCTATGGAAAGCTGACCACGGGTTTGAGTTGTTCAGGATGAATATAATAACATTCAGTTGATAAAATAACAAGTGGGGCCTCCCTACAGATCAACTAATATAGAAGATCTGGGTTACTGCATTCAAAATGTTCAACACTTGCATCCACTCTGTTGCAGGTGATTCTGAGGATCACTGTGAGGAGGTGGATGATGATACTCCCGTAACTGGACACTCCAACTGTAACGCCTGCGTGGTAAGTCAACTGTTCCGGCTGCTATTCAGTACACAGAAATCGTATCATTTTCGAAACGAAGAGAACAAAGGAGAGAACGAAAGAATTTCATGCTGTGCTTTTCATGCGCTATTGTTAAACTTCTGATACGAATTCCGTGTACTTTCAATCTTTATGTGAGGCTTTTTCCCAATTAATTTTTCTTGTCTAATTAGGCTAATTAGACAAACAAAAATTAAGTGGGAAAAACCTTGATTGACTTACTTTGTCCTTAATGGTGGTTTTAAATTTATTATGTTTTTTCAGCATTGAACTAGAAGCGATACACTATCAATTAAATTAAGTTGCATTCAATTGCATCTTGTAAATTACATGATGTTTTGGCATCAAAATTACTGTTTCAAGCTAATTTAACATTGTCACAAGAAAGCGATGTAGAATGTAATAATACTTTTAGTTTTCCAGTATCAACCTGAAATAACAGAAATAATTTAATTTGAAAAAAATACTATTAACTTGACATTGTTTGTATTCTGATGGCAATTTTGAGTACTTAGAAGTGACATTCAGCTTTAAAACCTTGAAATTTCCAGAGAGACACGTACGACGCCCCTGGGTACGACTACCTGAAGCGCTACTGCTGGGAAGAGGCAGCGGAAGACTGTAAGACGGGAGGAGTAGAACAGAGCGTCAGCGTCGCAGGGTTCGACAAACCAAAATACACCCTGGAGGTAAAGATCCATTACTAAGTTTGACTTAGTCACCCATCATTGAACATCTCACTACTGCGTCGGGTGTTCAAATCCCTGAGAGGAGCCCAGCCAGCCATAAGCACGCTTTCGCAGTGTACACCTCTGCGCGTTGAAAATGCAGGTGTCTCACCAGATGTGACCCTCGGGCAAGCAAGCAAGAGTGCAGGCAAGAGATCCACCCTGGATTTAAAGCCCAAGGGGAAGGTCACTTGAAGTCCAAAGCAGGAGTAATCAGTGGTCCCACAAATGGACCCTGGTCCAACAAAAAAATTAAAAAAAAAAAAGATCCTTTACAGTACCAGAGTGTAAACAGTCAATCTCGTCTCGTAATGACGCAAGAGGCTCATGTAAATTTATAATGCAAACCAGAAGTCTTATTGACACAATGTTAAAAATCACATTGCTTTTTTTCTGGAGCTCATGACCTTCACACCAACTTTTTTGGTTTACATTTCCCTTCCACTTGGCTGACATGAAACCGTTCCATTCAGTCTCATTCAGTCTATCTTTCTCAAACTATCAAGTGAAAGTCAGACAAAGCCTGGATTGCACAGTAGGAATGCCCATGCACGTGCCTTTTCATTTAAAATACATTCGTATTTTTGGTGGTTCTGTGGTCGAGCCTTGAAATTACAACGAAGGCTAATTGCCACAAATTGTATTATTCAAATTTAACACAGATCTAATTCATAAAACTCCTTTTCAGAGAAAATGCTGCACTGACGACAAGTGTAACAATGGGTATTGGAATGCAGATTCTGCTTCCGGTCTGCAGCTCGCCGGAAGTTTGCTGGCCGCCATCTTGATGTCCTTGTATTTCTGCATGCATTAAACACAAAAAGTAACATTCATAAGATTCTTAAAAATTCAAAAGTGATAAACTTCGCTTAAATATTCAAGGTCCTGATCCAGGTCAAGATCAAGGTTAAAAAATTAAATGTAGTAACAAAAATATAATTTAACAAATGACACAAGATATGAAATATCTTTGAATATGACATTTATGTGATGATCTGATAATTGTAATAATTCCCAACCAAACATGGTTTTGATTGAAGTTTGTCTCTGATTGTTTGTGATTTTTTTTACATGTATGCAGAGTAAACCCTTCAGCACTTACATAACGAAATATGTGAACTATGTCAATGTATTGTACATTATGTATCTGTCCATTTGAGAAATTGTTTTAAAAAAAAACGAAGACATTTTGAAATATCATGAAACTATATTCTTAAACAAAAGGATGTTCTTATGTAGATTTTAAAGGAAAATAAGGTTAGTCTTACAATGTTCAAAATATTTACTTAAATTATTAGGTGATAAAAACTGTAATGTTGCATAAAATAATTATTAAGGTCCCAGTTTTCGTCACATATATACGTGTAGAAGCTTGATATAGTAGTGCCTTAGTGTTGCGAGCGTAATGAGGGATTTTACAATTGAAATTTATGTCCAAGTTTGGCAGCTGACACAGTAACATTTACTAAATTAGCCTAGAAATAATTTGTACATGACAAAGCTATCTGGAATGTTATCAAAACTTATTATAAATGTTTTGCAGTTGGGAAATTTTACGAAAAAAAAACATTTAAAAGAAGTCAAAGAGATTTTTGTCATAAATTGATATGTATGTCAAAATTGACAAATCTGACAAACTGCAGAATTCAATCACGAAATCCCTCACTATTTAATGCATAGGTATAATATGTGTGCTACTCTAGATTTGTAATACTGTAACCCATCAATGTTTACATAACATGTAACTTTTGTAACTCTTTAATTCAGGAAAATGCTCTTGCTTCTGAATCAAGCATAATATTATACAATGTTAACATCATCATCAGGGTTTCAGGCTACACTTTCAGCAGTGTGCTATATCTATCTCTTATTGTATAAGTATTCAGTGATAATAAAAGATTTGAAAGTTGACATTTCAAAATGATATAATTGAAAAGCGATATGAAGGAGGCAATTGCTCCTGTTGGAAGCAAAATCTTTAGAACTGAATCCCTGATTATTACTACAATATAGTTAAATGTTGATGAGACGTTGGCTGATTCAGATGAGGATTTGCTATTCTTTATGTGAACAATAGGAATTCAATCTAATCTTCAGGCGTATACAGTCCCTGAAGTTTGAACGCATTTAAGAAATTAAGAAATCAGTGTCCATCAAGCAACCTCAATGCTCGAGTACTGGTTATGAGGGCATTGATTCCATACTCCATTGTTCTAAAAAGAAAATCATTTCTTCTTCTGATGTTGGAAAACACTTTTTGTAATGCTTGATATTTTCAAGGCTTTGCTTGTATTTATGAATAAACTGTAGCAGAGTAAATACAACAAATAATTTTGGATGTTGTGCAAAAGTGTTAGAAATGATAATGTATAAAGTATTTTATGTAACAACGCTTTCAAATACACCATTAAAATTAAATTACATGAATTTTGCAATCGAAAACGAATTGTATAAAATACACAAAAAAATAAAAAGACTTAAAAACAAACAAATTGATTTGAGAATGGAACACATTTTTGGAATCATTAGCCATGTGTGATCTAAAGTACTTGTGATTGGTTGAAAACCGGAAACTGTTAACGCTGCCAATGTAAGGAAAGAAAAGAGGTAACATATATAATGAGACGTTTTATTTCACTGAAATTCATGTAATGTAATAAACAAACGTTAGTGGTGTATTTTCTATGAAAATGGTTTCATGAAAATGTTCTTCATTTGAAAACTATTAGATGCTCAGGATATATATAGAGGAATATGTATCTGAAACTTTGTACACTTTGTAACTATCTACATTTATGCGTGGAACTACTGATTACATGGGTTAAGTTACACTTTTTAATTTCTAATACATGAAACGTTACGTCATCTTAAAAATTCCAATAATGTATTATGTATCCATCATGACGTCATTCTGAGCAAAGGTGGTGTCATCATAGAAGCACCGGCGAACCCAGTACAAGAAAACTCGAAATCTCGAAACAATAATATTTCAAGCTGTACTGTCATTGAAGGTTTTTTCCAAATTAAAATCCCCTTAACTAATTCACCAAATTTACCTAATTCACCTAATTTGACAAATTGATATAAGGTATGTCTGTCTACCCATTGTTCTACAATTGCAATTAGGATACAGACCATAAAATGTTTTTGCCCTTGTCTCAGGAACCGCACTGATTTTGGTTAAGTATACTGATATCAGTATACTACACCAACCAAAATTGGTATCACTGCCACACTAAATGGTAGGCACACCAAAAAGGGTACTGGTGTATCTCTTATCTAATTAGGTGAATTGGGAAAATTAGGTGAATTAGCTGGACATCGAATTTGGAAAAACCTCCAATAGCACGAGGAGCACAAGTGACAAGTGTTTTAAAGACGCTCTTGATGAAGCTGGTGAAAATTTCGTTTCAATTTTAGTGAAGACATCCATATTTTATTGTATAACTGTACTTCCGTTTTCTAGGCAAATACTCAGTTTGAGTTTTGTACGGAATTGTATTGGACTAATGTACAACTCATAATTATTTGCAGTTTTTTTTATGTCAATAAACATAATGTAGTAAAGAGTTCTTTGTCTTATATTGTAAATGTACTATAACTTATCATGACTCATGGAGGTGAATACCAGGATTTATCCCCTGACCCTGGCTGGTGGTATTCACCGATGCACACTTCGTAACTTCGAAGCTTCGGACCAATTTGGTAGACGACGACACAATAATTTGTTCAGTTTCCAAGTTGCTATAATCAGTTATTTTACTAAAATTGGTAAAAGCTTATCTATCTAATAAGGCAAATTTGCCCAATTATGTTGACTGTTTTTCAGCTGTAACCAATCAAGAATACCTTAAGTGCCACATAGCTAATCATCTATTTTCAATACAAGAAGAGCACAAATGGGTTCATTTCAAAATGTCATCCTCAAGAAGTAATGATTAGGTTTTCAAGGAAACGAGAGAAATGAAAGATTTTATTGGTCTTATTCATGTAATTTATTATTCGTTGTTCGGAATCTCCGCTCTTACAAGTAATCACAAGTAATGCGGTGTCTGACATAAACCTTAAAAAAATTCGAAAAACTATTGGCAGAAAAATCGAAGATTGTACCGGTGAATCGCCTCTGATATTTTAGATGCTTTAAATATTCATATCATATTACTTTTAGTTCAACAACAATAAAAATTAACAAATTTGAACAAACAAACAAACATGCAAGACAATAACAACGTCTCGGAGGCTAAATAAAACTGAATAACTGAATCCAACATAGAAAAACCTTGTGACAAATATTCATTTTTAATTTGCAAACTGTTATTAATTCATAAGCATGACAAGCACAACGCTAAATAGGTTACATGATACACAGAGTTTTTTTAATTTTATTAGATTAATAGTTAGATGCTGTTACATGGCAACATAACGTTATAGTTGAAATATGGAAATTCAAATACTCATGTTTCTTGAAAGTACCTTCATTTCGGGTAAATAAGTTATATTTATTTTTAATACATTTTTTTCTTAAAATTTGCTTTGATCACCCATACAGAAGGCTCCGGGTCAGCGGTCATTTTTCCCCAAAACAGGTGTAGGAGGTGCTGCCACGTCAACGCACCAAACATGCTTTCCTTATTTTCGAGCTACAAATACAACCCATAAACCTATTACACTAAAACGTGTAGAACGTCGCCAAATGTGGTTACCAGATTATTTGTGTTGCAACACAAGCGTTATAGCAAGTCTAGCATGGTCTAAGCGGTCTGTTATTCCTGTTAACTAGCTTGAAGCTCTGTTTTTAGATGAATTAACTTATTAGGCCCATGATAGTCGCCATGGGGCAGTTAGCCCACTGATCAGTTAGGTACAAGCTATGCACTTTCAACACGACGTGACCACTTTTTTTAACCAGAAATAATAAACAGTTTAAAATTTAAGAATTCAATGGCATAACAAATACAAGAATGCCTTCCAATCAAAGGCCAAACCACCCACTTCACAAATAGTCATTAAAATGTAAATAGTAACTAAAAAGCAAATAGTTATTAAAACACCAAAAAATACAAAAATCTAGAAAATTGACCTGCAAATGACCTTGACCTTCAAATAAGCTTGACCTATATTTTGACCTTGACCCCATTTACTTGTCTCAAAAATCGTAACATGTGATATTACCAGAAAGCACTAAAAGTGTTTACACTTTTTATTGCGTGTGACCTTGAACTTGACCCAATGACTTTGATACTCAAACTTGGCCTAGATATTATGAAGACATACCACCATACTAAAAATGAAGTTTCTAGGTCATGCAGCTCAAAAGTTATAGCCCGGACAGACAGACAGACACACGCAGACACACACACAGACAGACACGACTGAAAACATTACTTTTCCGCACACGCGGGTAGTAACAATCCACTAGTTTTGATTTCAATTCTTCATGTAGTTCGTCCCCGACCGTATTGAGACTAATTCTTCAGATTACTTTGTATTTTTTGCTCGATTTCCCTGAAGGGAACGAAGTGTAGCTTGTTTTTATTGCCCGTTAGGTGCTACCACAATTGTGGGCGGCAGAAAACTCCTATGCTTTACCATTGCAGCTCAGCACACCATCACATAATTTTAGACATAAAGTCGCTCTTTGTACCCTACTGGCAGCGAGTTTGTGTTGCTCTCGGAGACTGCACATTGTACTTTTCCTGCAGAAAGTTTTGTATTGAGCGTTTTCTCTGGTTCATTTGTTAATTGATTATCACTGATTTATTTGTGTATTCCAGTATCAGAGGCCATAGCCTGCTACATGTGTGTACACCATAACTCCAGTTATATTGATGGCGGTAAGTATAAATTCAGTGCCGGTTTTGACGAAGAAAGTTCCATAAAATATTTGGCTCCAAGTTGATCTACAGTAATTATTACAGAACCCTGACAGCGTATTTTAGTTCTAGTTCAGTTATTCAATGTCTCCATTGGCTGTATGCAGATACATACCCTCAATGAGCACGCTGTGTTTTTATATACCCTTACATAGCCTTTCCAAGTGAAGAGAAAATAACAAATTAGCCAGATGTCCAAACTCTGATTTCAGTTAAACACCAAAGATTGGGCTATACAATATCATGTCCTCTCAAAATAGGTGGCAATTTTACACCTTGGTTTAATGACGCTATGACTGACGTCTCTACGCTTGAAGGGAACTCGAACCCGAGTCACCCGCGTAGCAAAACTGTTCACTCAGATTTAAGGTGAATCGTACACTGATTGAGCTTTGTCCAATATTCATAAATTTCAGTTTGTATATATTTCCTAATTTGTTTGTTGATATATTTACCTGTCAGTAAGATTACCTTGTCCATGATATTGTCAAAATACACCCCTTTTTCTACAATTACTAAATCTAGCATATTTATAGTATGATATATTCCAAATCCATTGCAAAATTTTACTGTGTTTATGTTCCTATTTAGTTAAATTGTAAATGGTGCCAGAGGGTCATAAAAACTAAGTGTTTATTTCCAACTGAAATAAAAGTGGCAGTGTAAACAAAGAAAATTGGTGAAGAAGAAACACCTTGACCCTGCCAAGCATAGTACCAATAGCGTATAAGGGTTGTCACCTTTGGCCCATTTTATATTGTTTGCTATAGGACTGTGTCTAGCATGTGGTCACACTTCATTTGAAGAAGACAATATGGAAGTCACTTGCTGCTATGTTGATTTTTGTGGATATTAAACTTTGACAAATAACTTTGAATACCTTAACATTCTAAATGATCAACAAAAACCATTTGGATCTGGAGATTTTGTGGATTTTTTTTAATAAAAAGCCAAATCACTACACGATTCACCTTAACATTGTGCATTTTTCTAGGGTGTCATGATAAGGAATTAAAATGCCAGCAAAAGGCAATGATTGAAGATATATTGACTCCTGGTGTCTGTACAAAAATGATCTTGAACTGAAAAACTTGATCTTTTTGGCTAGTTTGGAAGATGCTGTACACTCCAATTGTAACGCCTGTGTGGTAAGTCAAATGTAAGGTCAGTGTTGTAATTCAAATGTAAGGTCTCTGTGGTAACTCAAAGCTGTTTAAAAAACATTTTTCACAGAAAAAAATTGATTTGCATCACTTGAATTAACCAATTGGAACATTGGCAGTTCCAAGGGGGCGCTTAGACTTTACTTCCATGCGGTTTGTGATGATTTCATACGCAAGTATTACTATATTACTAGGTGTTGTAAATAAACGTTATAAAACGTTATATAAACATTTAACCACCTAATCATCTAATTTACTGTCGCAATCTGAGTACCAATCACATTACTCTGAGAAACAAGGAACAAAATGTATAAACTTGAACGGTTTATTGATTTCAATTAACAATGTAATCTGTATGATCAAAGAAATAAATAACAAT
>JBCAUI010516645.1:0-12160 GCA_038406195.1 Haplosyllis anthogorgicola | reverse complement strand
TCATTGCACAGTACAACAAACTGTGAGACCTGAGTGCAGTGAGGTAAAATCATCTAGAGAAATCAGAAGGTGTCACTCTCTCCTCGGGATTATGTCTATTTAAAGACTCGTATCAAAATGTGTGCATTATCATTTGTTATTCGTTTGAAATCAAAGTGGTTTTCGCGATGATTTTACTCGAACATCAGCACAAGAAGGATTCTTTGCCTTTCTGACTAAACTGTTAGAGCGCACATTTTTATTTCTCGGATTACGTTTCCAAAAATTACAAATTTAAATTTAAAAAAAAAACCCATGTCAGAACAAAATAACTCTAAATCAATAACACTAAACCACAGAACTTTATGTTTTTCCTTTGAATATCTTTCGGAAAAATCATGTGTTGATTTTAAAAAGAAATTTTGCTTATTGAAACGTAATCCAACTAGCGAAAACAGTCTGGCCCAACACACGAAATCCCTCATAAGATTTTACCGCATCTCCGGACGCCTTCCCCTTGTCGTTCCTACTTCTGTTGTACAGCAGCCATTGCTCCAGCACAACACTGTTCCACAGCGGCAACAGGAAAATTCTACAGTCATACGAATATTTGAAAACTTGAATCCAAGGGAAAAAACAGTGATTCCATATTTATAAAACCTTTTAAAATTTGGACAAAATTTAACTTTCATCAAAGGATGAAATGTCTGATAAAAGAACAATCGGAGCTTTTGTCTGACTCAAGGACACAGCATGGAATTCTATTGACGTAAAATCAAATCCTTTCAGGAGCTGCGTTTTCATAATTTGCTGGAGTTGAGTCTTGTGAGTATTTAGAAGAGAGGGTTACAAAATGGCAATGCAAAAAGCACCCAGTTGATATACAAGTACATGCAAGTTTTCGTACAAACGTACACTTGACAAAGAAGAATGCCTAGCTCCTGAAATTTTTATCAATTTGGAAACGCACGGAACAAAAGAGAGAACAAAGGAATTCCACGCAGTGCTTTTGATGTGCTATTGTTCTAAAACTGATAGGTATTTCACTCTCTGATGCACTTACTTGCTGGTTTTGGCCAGCCTCTCACACTTAGGTTTCCAGATATGCAGAGTAAGCCAGAACTGAGAGAGCCACCATGCGTACAGGATTCCAAGATGTCCGTTGCTGAAAATTTTCACAAGTTCCGTTTGTGGGAAGCTCCAGAAAATATGCGATGGCATTACCGCGCTGAAAAATAATACAGATTATAAATTTTCTATTCCCGATAGATTATGTCCCCTTATCTCGGTAGGGAAAGAAGTGTAACTTGTATTTATTGCCCGTCAGGTGCTGCCACAATTACGAGTGGCAGAACATTTCTACGCTTTAGTATTGCAGTTGAGCACACCATCATAAAATTTTAGTTATAAAATCACGCTTTATATCATACACTACTGTCAGCATTAAGAATACATGTATATATTAAAATATTTTTTTCAACAGAAATGTAGATAGCATGATTAAAAAATTGAAACAATAGAATTTCATCTGTCAGCAGTAGAGCATGGTTTTCATTTATTCCCAGATTGTTAGATATTTAGTGTTTAAACTTTCTAGCAACGTAAACTTTGAGAGCAAGAGAATTTACAATTAGTGCAATTTAACATAATAAATATGTGACAATATTCCTGGAAAATGCCCTTGTTTTGAGATCGCTTGGAAATCAGATAATGATATTACTATCAAGTTTTAATGTCTCACAACAATTCAATTTCAATTGAATGTCATGATTGGTCACTGAAACTCTATCTAGAAGCTATAAACTTCATGAACTGAACATAGTCTGTTCTATTGATGCGTGTAATGACCCAACGCATAAATCTATTGTTTCAAAATAAAATTGACAAGATTGTATGTACGGAGATCTGACCTCATGAAGCAGGGGTCATGTTGCCATACGGTCGTCATGCCCAGCAGCACGGGAATCAGCGCAGGGGTGACCAGTGTCAGGGGTACCGCGTAGCTGATCGGCTAAAACAATAAAAAATCAATCAGATAATTATGCATATAAATAAACCAGGATGTAAAATCGGGACAGGGATTATGAGGAAGGATCGTGTCTGATCTATTCGGCTTTCTATGGTGAATTACTGATCATATCCACAGCTCTCAAATTGACTTTATTTTGCGACAATGTAATTCCATGTCCTTTACTCGAACAAAAGCTTCTATTGTTCACAAAATGAAGCCTCATGAACAGGCACTTCGTCTTCTGACGGCATTATATATCTTAGATCATCTTTAACTGTTCAACATCCCTTTGAGGTAAGTACACTTTGACTGGTGAAGGGCTTATGCGTTCTTGTATAGCATACATATTCAACTGACATAAATATTTACAACTTGATTTAAAAAGAAATCTTAGAGATAAGAAATAAAAGTCTTCATTGATCATTACACAATTTTTAGGACCGCTACTTTAGATCTAGTCTGAGCAGTGTTGAGCTATACCCGTTTTCAATAAGGTCCAATAAATGATCGATTTAACGATAATACACTGCGAAAAAACTTGGTATTTACGTAATGCGACTTCTATCATCTCCATCTTCAAAAGGCAATAAATACCTTCAAGTGGTTTTTTTAAGGACTCATATCAGACCATTTAATCATATGCTAAACTTTTTGCAATTTTGATAAGAAACATTTAAACATCTTTATTTCATTACAATATTTCACTATTAACTGCGCCTTGAAAACTAATTAATAGGCTCCACCGTAACTCATATTGTCACACTGAACTCACATTGAAAAGGGCCCGAAAAGCCGACGGAGCTAATTAGCAAATTTGTAATTTGTATTTTAGAACTAAATAGATCCGGTTGTAACAAAAAAACCCAATGATTTTCTTGAGTAACTGACCTTCTGCATTCTGGAGAAAAAGAATTGTAAAATCTCCATTGATGCACGAGAACATTCATGAGCCGACGGGCCAAAGGGATGTACAGACAGAAGCACAGACACAACAGAACAGTACCTTATTGGATTCATACATTTGCGGATCCCCTCCCACAGCTCGAATTTTTTGGGGGGGGGAGTTTGCCTTTGTTTCACAAGTTGTTAACGGAATATTAATTTTGTGCCACTATTACCGGTGTAGGAAAAATCCTGGATCCGCTATTGACACAGGAGATACAATGAAGGTTTTTTCTTAATTCGTACCTTGTCTTATTTTGTCTAATTTGACTAATCTGTCTAATTAGACAGGATCAAAATGTACCAAAATATAGCGGTTTTTTAAAATGAAATTGTGTTCAGTGCATGTAAATTAAACCAATTCTGGTAAAACTACCATATTATGCTATTTGAAGGTACTGAATCTATGCATCATTGCTTAAATTATCACATTTCAATTCTATCTGATTAGACACATTAGACAAACGAGAGAATTACCCGGGTAGGCCGGGTAAAATGTCTATCACGCATGGAATAACACAGTTTAGTTGTTAGGTATAAAATTAGTAAGACGAAGAAGGGGGGATCCATCCTCCATTCTGGGGGGGTCCATCCCCACACCTCATCCCCAACACCTTATCCTCACCTGGGGGGGGGGGGTTCCTTCCCCACACCTCATCCCCAACACCTTGTCCTCACCTGGGGGGTCCATCCCCACACCTCATCCCCAACACCTCGTCCTCACTGAGGGGGGGGGGGGTCCATCCCCACACCTGGTCCTCAATTTTTGACTTCATAGCAAAACCACCTTGCCGTCCATAAAAGTCTATCGACGCTTCGCGTGACAGACTAAGAAACTCTAGTTCAAAGAAAATGTACAAGCAACACGTCTGCTCCGTAACGACTAGTAGCCGCTTTGTGTTCGGGTCCCGCGGGTTTTAAACAGGAAACGTAAAGCTGTGTAACGATCAAATAGATTGTTCTCCTACTGAGGCCAGATGTGACCCGAATACCAACACACCTGCGGCTGAATACACGCAACTACAGGACAAAACATAAAAGGAGTTTTTAAAAATGAGTTGGATCAGTGTCTCAGTAGATATGTGGCTAGGTTACTTTCGCTTCTTTAATTGAGACAATAAAAAAGCCGTTACATAGAGTAACGTCGCATGTCTATCGAATGACGTTGCTGAATTGACGTCATCCTTAGCAACAGCAACAAGACATTTTCGTTTGTCTTGGTTTCTATTTTGATTGGTATTGTCTGTTTCGTTTTGTCTTGGTTTCTATTTTTGTCAGTTTTTCAGGCTGAAGACCACATAATCTTATCGAATTTCATTTGATAGACAATCAAGCAGGTTAACAGTTGGACGCTACGTCTGTACATTACATTATCACGAGTCTCTTCTACTTCTTTACTTACCAGTACACAAAATTCGTATCAGTTTGGGAACAATGGCGCACCAAAAGTACAGTGTGAAATTATTATGTCCTCTCTTTTTGTTCCAGACGTTTGGAAACTGATACAAATTCCGTGTACTGACCCTACCAAATTTAAACTCAATTCTGACCAAACCTACCAAATCAAAACTCGGCTCTGACTGCTGACATTCTACATCCTACCAAATCAAAATTGAATTCCTGACTGCTGTCATCTTCACCCAATCTAATCAAAACCAGCAATCATTTAAATGCTATTTCTGCAACATGTACTGTTGTATAATTCAGGCTTACGTTGCGTCATCCCGGAAGGCCTTTACTTCTGATTGCACAATCCTATTGTGTATTGCTTAAGTTAAAGATATGTTGTGCAATGTAGGAAGTAATCTATTTCCTATCGTGACTCTCTATGTTCTTCATGTTACTATTTATATCTATTACATAATGTCTAATAATTATTATTGGTTGTGAGATTCTATTTATAGAATGTAGTAATGTCTAAGCATTCCTATTGGTTAAAATATATGTGCTCTATGATTGGTTAATGATGTGTTTAAATATGGAAAAGTAATTCCAGTTAGGATGGGATATCCTTCAGACATTCTTGGACTCATCTGGTTCCTAGACTCATAGTCTTCGGTAAACCTTTTGATATCCAATGAACAGTGTACATTGTGAAAGATTTGATATTGTGTAATAAATGAATCAACTGTATCTATTTGGCTTTGGTAGTTTATGACATTGTTCCAGTTATACCCTTTGGTAGATAACTGGCTGCAACTGGACAGATCTGGTTCACATACAGTAACATTAAAGTATCTCTGTACTGAGATGCAAACAAAATTTTCAAAGTTTTAGCAGGATGCAAACTGAGTGCTTTGTAACTTAAATCCATTACACGCAAGACGTTAGAATAAAGTCTCCTGCAATGTTGAAGGAACCCGAACTCTTTTACAATAATGTTTCTTGTATATATTGTAATGAAGTTAACGAAGTGTAAAATGATTCAATGGAATGCGCCGATCGTCAATATAAAGAATGATGTTACAGTTAACCACAGTAAACCAATTCTGCAAAAGACTCCAAAGCTGCAAAACGAAAGTAGCAATTCATTTTGTTTTTGTTTTTTTAATAAGTTTTTGTTGGGCCAGGGTCCATTTGTGGGGCCACTGATTGCCCCTGTTTTGGACTTCCCCATGGGTTTTAAATCCAGGGTGGATATCTCACCTGCACTCTTTCTTGCTTGTGTGCCGTGATCCTGAGGGTCACATCTGGTGCGACACCTGCCTTTTCTACCAATGGGGGTGTAGACTATACATGTGCAATTCATTATTAATTTAAATATAAAATACCAATCATGTCACCCACATTACTCACTGTGTTCTAGAGAATTACCATATATTTTCAAACGGTCAGGTAGATGTGTAGCTTAGTGCTTTTCTGTTTTTGTCACATATGTTCATTTTTAGTTCTTTTGTGTCACGATCAAGCATTCAATTTGTTGTAGCAAAAAATTATCAGAATGGAAGAGCAACAGTGTAAATGTTTTATGATTGGTGTGTCAGTGTGCATCTTAAAGATGTTTGCAGATACAAAAATATCTCAGTAGAAGGCCACAGTACTCAAAATAGTTTTCCACACAGATCAATCAGTCCCTATCCGTAGCAGAAAAAACGTACTAGCGACAACATACATCGGCTACACATCTACTAAAATCTAAAGTACAACTGTTGACGGGAGATTTAACATTGATTTGACTTGTCAGGTTTATTTATTGCACGAATCTAGCCACATTTGGTGCTGGATCAATAGCAAAGTAATCATCATTTGTTTTGTCTACTTTAATGTGTGGGGAGGAAAAGCTGTCGATTTTTGGGGATATGTATTATTTGCATATTGGTTTTTCTTCTGTATTCTGCTCCCACTTTGCCTAGAGGGTAAATGAATGGAAAGTGAACAGTTAGATTTATCTGCAAATGCAGCTTGGTGTTCGATTATTCATAGTCCTTCAGAGTATCCTATCATTACCGAATGTTATTACAATATCATTGAAAGCTGTGCTTCTTTGTGTACACCTCTTTTTGTTTTCAAACATTCATAAATTGATCTTTCAGGGTTTTTCTATCTGAGTCTCATCACTCGGACACACTCTCTTCTCTCCTCTTACCTTTATCCTTTTATTCTTTGACACCATAGTTGTACCAGTTTGTATACTTGTTTCGAAACACAAACGTTCATTCTACTTTGATTTAAGCAAATAAAACCGACTGAAACTAAATAAAACATAAGAATGTATCATTTTTGCTACAGTTGTGATCTTCACACGAACTCTGGTGATGTTTTGTTCTTTTTGAGTTGTTTTGTTTGTTGTTTTTCATTTTATCTAAATTTACCACTTTTGTTCATATTTTGTTTTGCAACCAGGTTTTATTTTGTTGACAGTTTTGTTCAGACGAACATTGGTCTTGTAATCTGGATTTTCTTCTAATCACTCAAAATATATTTTTATTCAGATAGTTTGGTTCAAGCACCGTATTTAGGTTTTTTTAGGGTCTTGGGTCAAATAATCTTGATGCTGATTTAATTTAAATAAATCCAACAAAATGGGAGAAAATCCAGGTTGTGTCCTTTCGGCGGCGAAAGTTCGTCGAAAGTTTTATCATCTTGTGTGGCTTTGTCTCCATCCTCCTTAAGAAGTAATATTTCATTTAGAGTAGTGCTACGGCTTCCCTGTAGCACATAAACTGATTAAATTTATCTCATTTTGCTCGGCTAAATTCCCCTAAATGAATAGATTGCTGTTCTCGAAGCAGGTCTGATTACTCTGCTGTGCTAACAATAAGGGCTTCGGGACCCGCGAGTGTTCTCGTTAATTGTAGTGAAAAATGGAGGTTAAAGCCTCGGAGCAGGGAATAATTAGATTTATTTTGCGTGTAATGCCGCCACTGAAACCTCTTACAGTAAGCCATTTAGTTGGAGTCACAGTGGGGAAGGCTCTAACTACGGAATTGAGAAGCCCTGGCGGTAGGAGAGCCTCAGCTCAGTCCCCTGACATCTCTGTCACTTACAGCCCTTGGGTTAGAGATTATGTGTGTAATAGATTGGAGATTATGTGCGTAAAAGGTTGGAGATTATTGCCCCTAAAAGCTTGGAGATTATTTGTAAAAGGTTTAGAGATAAGGTGGTGAAATGAAGTGGTAAACATATTGTTAGTGATTGTTAATCACATTATGCTGCTTCTGTTTGCGCTGAGAATGTCGTCGCATTTAGTTAATTATCTGACTAATAACGCACAACAAAAGTCACATAATAATGTAAATAGCTCCCAAACATGTAGCTTATTAATTGGACTTCGTCACGAACAAGTCGCCCTCGTCACTTGACAGTTTTGAACTGAAGAAAAAAGTTTCTGCAGAGATTGGTTAAACTTTTTGCAACTCTCTGTATGAGATTTGATAAATCAAAGTAACCCCAGATTGCTGCTCTATTTCATGGAAACAACTGGACAATGCCACTTGAAGAGAGAATGTCTCGTAATCACGTCACCTCGTCCAGTTTGTCTCCATGTGGAACATCTCATCTTATTGACCCTAATTTGAATCAAACAGAAGCAAATTGGAGGCGTCCAGAATGAGCTACGTTGTATTCATGTGGTGTCACCCTGACGACTAGCGATGTAACGGGGCCACGGTTACCCGTAGGTTTTTTGTTTGTGATACCAGGGTGGTTAATCACTCCGCCGTTTACTAAAACGGTATTATATTTAATTTTTCTACGACTCACAATTCATCTTTTTGATATTACCCTCCACTGTGAGATTCCACCATTAGTATCGTAGTATGTTAACCCTTTCATATTGAAGGCATCATGCATTAAAAGCTTTAGTGTTTTAGAAGAAATCAGTTTTCTTTTGTTACGTTTTCTCTTTCTGCAATTTGAGGGAATCCGTTGTCTAGTAGAGTCTTTGTGAGCATGATTTGACTGAAAATGCACATTTGAATTGATGTTGTAAGTATCGTAGAATCGTCTTAATAGTATTTTTATGTTAGTTGAATTGTCGCTACCAACAACGTAACATGGCTATGTGTTGTTGGCGCTCGGAGTCCGGGAGTGTAACGCGTGTTACCCCTAGCTCCGGTGTGCTGCTGATGCTGAGATGTGTTGACGGTTTTGTACTGTCTAGATGTGACTTTTGTTAGTGTAACAACCTGCCCTCTTTCCTGCTGAATAACCAAGCAAAGTTTCCCATCAGACTCAAGGGCCAGGCACTGATCCATTCTGTTTACCCTCACCCTTGGTAACCATCCGCGTTAGTATAAAGGTCAATTCCTGTCATAAGCAGCCAGTGCTGCTGGGGACACAACAAACCATGCACATGTATCAGCACTCAATAAACAAGTCTGAGTAATATCAACCGCTCGTGTTTTAGTTCACCCTTAGACATGAACTAACGGCTGCTGGAAGGGTGAACGGAGAAGCCTTGTCGGCACGGCGGCCCTGTGGAACCCTCGCGCAATATTTGTGCCCCGTTGCAGCCCGCGCGTAAACCACGCTCCCGAAAGAGCGGCTGATAATGTAGCGTGTTAATGTACAATACGGACTGGAGCCTTTTCACTCGCTTCCCTAGAGTATCAGGGATCAGCTAATGCTATTGTCAGTATTATGTAATGTCAATAAGGAATGGCTTGTTTTAAACTAATTTAATTTCGAGATTGTCCTGTTTAATTAGTATTCTTCATTGTTTCTCCACAATTGGACGTGCATTGGTAGTGTGATGTCTTTGTTTTCATATCTACTAAACTTTCTTGTTTCATCTTCGTGTTGCTCAGTCACTGCTAAAGATCGGTTTTGATTTAGCAAAGCTGATATTTTCGTGGTTCTCATTTACTTTTGTGCAAACCTAGCAAATCAAATCCTCTAATTCAGCCCAAAGTAATTGTTACAACTGAACCATGTAGAAACAAAGGTGTCTGATGCTGTGCTATTAACATTAGGATAAAACAGCCCATGAAACCCTATTTTCTCAAAGTGGACAATTTATATAATAATTCAAAAATTAGAAACTGTCATGACAGAACAATTTTGCAAATTAATCTTTCTTTCCTTCTTTTTTGCTTTCAACATTCTATCCACTTACTTCCTTATTTTAACATGAAAAAATGAATGTCTTTGGTCTTGTCATCCCAGTATGTGAAGATCGCGCAATTTGTTCTTTCCTCCTTTGTCATGTTCTGTTCTGTGATACAAAAGACCATTACTCTGCTTTCTTTTCTCTATTTTCTCCTCATTTTATGTGTCCTGAGTTGAGTTACCATGAAAATAATGATGAGATGATTGTAACACATGGTTACTGCGGGAGAACCATGTTAATGTGTATGCACGCACATGCACAGTGCATTTATTCCTGATCCCTGCTATGTCCTCCCCCACCCCCTCCTACTCCCCGCCCGCCCGCCCGTCCCCGGTCGCAGCCCCTCTCCCCGGGCTTATCCCTCCACCCTCGCGGCAGAGACATCCCCTCCGGCCGCTCCCTCTGCTTCACGTCCAGCCAGACGTAACCCTTACGACCTCACACGTTCGGCGCTGTTTTCATTAATTTCAAATTTGCTGCGAGGACAAAGGTTAAGCCGAGCCAAGTCAATGGGTCTTATATGGGAAGCAATAAAGAGAATTTATGGCCCCCCACATTCCTTATTGCTTCTTAATCATGTCATTTCTATGTCATATTTACGGGACCAAAGAGCCGAGGCGACTTGAGGGATGTATACCTTGTCTTACACCTGAACACTGTGGGTCACCGACCAGGCAATCTTCATCCCCCATCCATGCGTCCTTTGTATTGCGGTAGGGAACAAATTATACTTCGGGACATGTTAACTTCACATCCTTATTTTCATTTTTATTTTGTAATAAGATGTCAGTTAAATTCAGTAATTGTACCTTTCTGTAGTGTTATCCCTTCAAATAGTTTCAATGTGGTAGACTACTGTTGATTTTATAAAATGTCAGAAATTTCGAGAAATCAATTGTTCCAAAAAAAATTGTTTGTTGCCTTATGATATTAGTCCCAAATTAACAAAAAAAACAGAAAACAAGTAGAATTGGCTTACACTGCACCTAGCAAATTTTTTTCGGTTATCAATTAAATTAAATTGTAAAGGTACAAGAATAAATCGCACCCACTTATTCATCACATTGATTTTTGTCACATAGAAACTACAGGTAGTTGTCATAATCAACCTGTTGTACCATGAACCAATACGAAATAAACAGGGCGTTTAAGTGGAGACAAATTACTAATACGCGCTGTGGCTTTGATGAATATTTTAGGACTGGATATCTCTGCTTTGATTTCTTCCAAAAAGGGAAAAAGTTCTCTATGCGGCAGATAATGGCTCTATATTAGATGACTGGGTATGGGTTCGTATTGCCACAGAACAATGTCTTGTATTTACCTTTCAGCCAAGTTTACTGATCAAAGCCTACAAAGTCAAAACCTGCATTTCATCTCTAGACAATGCAATACAATGCTTTACGTTCTTTCATCTTTACAAGGGTAGGTGTTGGAATACATTTCTTGTCCAGATGTTTTAACACAAGAAACAATTAATGTTATGATTTACACAATAGATTACTATGCGGCTATTGTCACTGTTGATCACCATTCTATTGATTGAAACTTTGAAGCTCACTATAAGAAACAGTTTCGGATCAATGTATGCCATGCCAATGCCAATGGTGCCATTGGTGACATCAGTAACTTCCAATGTAATGTCACACAATACAGTAGTGTTTTAGATAGTTTGATCAAATATGGAATATCATTGCTGTTTACAGTCTTGTTAGTATTGCTAAACCCGCACGGGTTCCTCCGAAGTCATACATGCTTAGGGTTTCGAAAGTATGCAAGGTGCGAACGTTTAACTTTGATTTTAATTTTGTGAATCAGCACGGTATACCATGTCATAGGAACTTGAAACCTGGTATCGACAGAAACTTGAGCATGAAGGCTCTATTCATTTGAAAATGTGGTCATCAGCCATCACATCACCCATACTGCTGGGTATTCCCTCTCCCTTCCCTAGCTCCTTCAGTGTCCTCTTGTTCTTTAGCCGCTTTCAGCTGCTTCCCTGCATCACCTAGCGCTGGTGAAACCGTCCATTGTGGCCAATAAGTTAATACCAATGAAACACCATTTGTTGGGCACAGGTACTGGATTTCTCTCACCTCACATAGTACGTCAACCCCAACCGCTCACTGTCAACGTTGAGAATAACGCAACTTAACTACGCCCAATTTGATAATTGAAATTCCTGTAAATATTGCGTCAATAGCTGCGGTAGGATAAATAATACTTTTCTCAAATACTCAAAATTTTTCATTAAGCACGACATAACTTTAGTTTAAATGGATGTAACCAGTTCACAGGTGTGAATTTCTGTTGTTTCCAGGTCCCCCTAATTTACTAAGATTTCCATAACTAAATAAGTGGCGTACATTATTTTCTAAGAAAAGGCGTAGTGGATCCGACGAGAGGGTATTTTGGTTCCGTTGATCTGATCGGCCCTTGGGGTTCCGTCCAAAAGCGGCAGCCCAGTCATCGTGGAGCAATTAAATTAGACTAAATCCTGGACTCACTCCTCATGCACCATGTGTTTTGCTCCCTCGTGTTATCCCAGTGTCGCCATAAACACACACGTACGCACAATGACAAAAGGACAATTTACCCTCATTAGATCATTTTATTTTTATTAAGCCGGGCCCGTAGGGACCCGGCTTAGACACACGGACGAAGATTGCAGGCAGTTT
>JBCAUI010516634.1:0-12162 GCA_038406195.1 Haplosyllis anthogorgicola | reverse complement strand
TGAAAATGAAGAAATTATGGGCCGTGGGGGGGGGTGGGAACACGCCTCCTGCGCCCCCCCTAGATCCGCCCTTGCCAGACGATTCTCGGGAGCCAACACTTTACAACACTTTTTACTCCTACAGATTTGTTCATATGAAATACTGAATACCCTTATGCATATATGGTAAATATACTTTAAATAACAAAAAGTTTAAATAGGCTACACCGTATAAATATTCATTGATACCATACTGTAGATTGCATTGTATTGTCGCACAAGATATATTTACATTTTTATCAGAATAAATAATCTAACAATTAAACCATCAAATTCGGAGATGCATTGAGTACATGAGTATCGAAGACTTATTACACAAATACATGCCTTGTACTTGTTTTCGTAGAACCAGGCTTTTCTATCGTTTGGCAGATTACGCTTAAATTTTGGGTGTGGCGATGAGAAAAAATTATAAATGTAAATTAACTGTTATCTGGTTATCTGGTTTATTTTTTCTTTTTCTTTGCTTTTTTTTAACAATTCTTGAATTTTGGGACTGGTGTACTATCAAATCCAACAAAACAAATCAAAAGTCTGGCCTGAGCAATTTCTCCTAGATCTGGTAGATATCAGTCTGCAATCATTTGTCACTTACAGGTGCATTGAACAAAAGCTAATAGGTAGCAAAAATAATCGTAATTATTTATCACCGAAGGGGTTTTATTTATGTTCTACTTAGAATAAAAATTGTCTTTTCGGTTATTCTTGCGCTAATTATTGGAAGCATCAATGCTGTGCTGTTGCGTTATTGAATTCCAACAAAGTGCGTTATCGGTGGCGCTTTCACCATGAGCTTCTCATAGTTACTAAGGAAATGGTGTACTCGGTCCATGTAGGATTTCTCATGATACGGAAGACCAGCCTCCAACAGGTATTCTTTAACCAGCGGCTTTATCTACAAAACAATGAAATGCGTAGGAGTTTTAATTTACATACTAGAAGTATCATTTTACAATTATGTTAATTCTTATCTGAGAGGTAGTTTCTATTGTCGTTAAAAAAAACAATAACAAAAAAACCCATTTAAGTTCGTCTGTACCAAGAAGTTTACAAATGTTAAATGTATGTGAACTGTTCAAATGTTCTGATGGACACAGGGTCAAAATTCAAGAAGACATTTGAACTTTTTTTTTCAACTTTTGACTTTTGACTTGTGTTTACTTTAAAAATGAGAGAAAATTATCAATTAAAAGAGGGACGAATATACCTTCAGACACATATAGTCCGACAGCTTTGGGAAAAGGTGATGTTCTACATGACAGTTAATAAGGGAATGTCCGAAGACCCAGTCAAGTATTGGGTGCCTCGACAGGTTTAGTACGCCTGTTGACATCTGGTAAACACGTGCCGGTCGATTCTTCGAGGAGTACATGGGCAAACCGATGTGCTGAAATTATACCAAGCGTATGTGATCATAACTCTTTGCTGCACGATTATGGGATGAATAGGTAACAAGTGCAGAATGCTACACAAAAAGAAACAGGAAGATCCATTGCATATAGTAATTCGAGATTGCAGGCACTTGCAGGTCTTGTATGAAAAAATTGTGGATGCACCGAATCTTATCTAAAGAACCAAAAATACATGCAAACTTTAAACTCTTACCAGACAAATTTAAGGTCCCCTTATTCTACAAAACTAAGGTTTTGCAACAGCAGTTCGAATTATTGTTCAACTAAGGCTCATACGTAAACAAGGATAATGCTTACTTAAGGAAACCGATCTAGAAAGTGCCTCACCATTGAGATATTATTAACATGCACTGTGTCATTTGAACAAATAGATGTCAAATGTGATGTAAATGTTATCATTTGTAATCAGGATAACATGAAATCCTTATCTTATTTGAATACAATCTAAAACTTTAAAGGATCTTAACTTCAAATTTGCCTTTTGTTTCAACAACTAACTAAATTACGTGGAATTAAATAATTCTTACCTGGAATATGTTGACGTGTATGTAAGGTACGGAAAACAAAGCTCTGTAAAGCCATAGACATAATGCGGCAGATCCAAGGCTTAGTCCCGATACTGTCATTAACATGTACAAATTAAACCAGGTTCCCAGACATCCTACCACCAGACACTGCACTAGCTTTAGCCACAGACCATTTTCCACCAGGATTGGTATCGAGACCACTGGCATCAGCAACGGAACCAAGATTGGCGCAACAAACATGTAGATGTATGTCGACAGGAAAGGCGCCTTGAAGGTACTGCGAAAATACAAATGGGTGTTATTATACAAGTCTTCCAATTTTTCGTTCAAACAAAATTCCTTAACTTCTCTCGTTATTAATTTGCCGTTTTCCCTCGCAAAATTTTGTTTCTTGAACGGCCAACTCGCAATTTTCATGATTTTCTCAAACTTACAACCATACCTTTACATTACATTATATTACCCTGAATATATTTCAATTGCAAGTACAATTGAACTTTGAATTTACATTAGAACTTGCATTTTACATGCTAGTGCTTTGAGCAGCCACCTGCCATTTACGGCCAATAATTAGGTTTTTTTCTGAAAGATAAATTGTTAAAATCATAACTGTTTGTGAGCCTCACTGAGGCCACCTGGCATTTACGACCAGTTCTCATTATGAGCACGAATGGCCCCAGAAAGCAGAAACCAGCACAGCAAATGCAAAAATGTATAATCAAAGAACATTGACAACATGAATTCATTCACAGCCTGAGGAATATTTATTTATTTATTTGTATGTACACATGCAACCACTGTAGAAATGCGCCAGGTTATCAATTGAGATATCAAGGTCTCCGAGATGGAGCCACCTGGACAACATGTAGCCCGTGATGGGCTATGATTGTGCTGAGGAGGTGTGAGGTCCCGGTAGCTCAGTTGGTAGAGCACTGGTCATGTAACCCGGAGGTTGTGGGTTCGATCCCCACCCGGGGTCCTAAACTTTTTCAGCGCAAAATAAGGTATTGTAGATGAATTTACTTTCTCTTCAATGAATTCATTAACTTTCAGAAATATAATTCTAGTTCGTACGCTGAGTCTCCAAGACCGATGATGTTCGTATGTGGGTGGTGTCCTCGGATGTGGATGTCGTATGCCGATTCAGACGAGAAAAATCCCATAAACTCCACGAGAACGCAATTGAGAATCTTATTCACGGGTTTGGATTCTGCCATTGAACCATGTGTGGCTAGATGTGCCGTTTTGTTTGTCATAATAGCGTGAGCGCATCCTAGCACGAATATTCCTGGGGAAATAGAAAATGAAATACACTTTGATTGCACGCACACACTGGAATTAGTAATGGCGTTATGTTCACAAAATGTTAATATTAATTTTAAAAGGCTAAGAATCTTAAGCATAGCGGTTGTTAAATTCATGTTTAGACAGTAATGCGCAATCATTATAGCTAAACTATTTAAAGTTTTGACGCTCAGATGCAAATTTGCGCAATTTTGTGAGAGCACATCACATATTTATCAATTAGACAGCTTTCTGGCTACATTTCATCAAACCGATACTCACTTTAAAATTTAGCACAAACAATTGTCATTCGGGTATAGCAAATTGGACTGACAAAGTAAACTGCGGGACACTTGATGTGGTTTCACATTTTCATTACACGCCTTTGTTTCATGGGCTGTATTCCGTTTATTTTTTGGATCATTTGGATTACACTGCATTGATGATTGTTTCCCAATTTTAAAAGTGGCTGCAAATATCAAAACATATCTAAACATTTTCAGTAAATAACGAGAGGGGGTGGGGGGGGGGGAGGTCCCGGTCAACTTTCTTCTAACTTTGCACACTGAGTCCTAAACTGCTGAAAATGCTTACTGTATTGGCCAAAAGCATGTCTGCAATTTTACAGTCCCAATCCTAATTATGGTTTTTCGAAATAACTTTTCTAAGTTGTTCCAAATAGCTTCTTTTTTTTTTTTCTAAGTTGTTCCAAATAGCTTTTTTTTACAGTCCCAATCCTAATTTTGGTTTTTCGAAATAGCTTTTCTAAATTGTTCCAAATAGCTTTTCTAATTAATGTAGCTGGACTAATTAGTTAAATTTCATTAACGTGTAATTTTTGTAGCAATTTTTAAATTTATTTTAGGGAGAGTTAACACTGATCTTTCCCTGACTATCGTTACTTGCATATAATGTGTCGTAACGTTTTGTGCGTAAAGCCCACTGTACGCACCGCCATCTGGTATTGTTGGAATCGAGCATGGAGCAATGGACGCTCTAATAAAGTTACACAGTTAATATCAATTGCTTGTCTCTGTTACCATAGGCAGAACATCACATATCTGTCATTTTCCCTGACCATAAAGACTATTCAAAATGCCTGCTCAACTACACTTGTCCCCGAATAATTCCATCTCGGATAATTCAATGTCCCTGGTAACTCGATTAAACTTTCCGCTTCACTCCGAATTCCCTACTGTGTTATCTTACTTTGATAATTCGATAATAATTCTGTTTATTATTATCTGGTTCATCTTGAAAATTTAAAAATAACAATAATAAATAAATGAAAAATAATAAAACAATTATTACATGATTTGTTCTCAGCAATATCAGCTACTAGCACCTTCAGGCCACAAAAATCTTATGTTGCCTTCAGGCCTTCAGGCAATATCAGGTTGTTGTGGCCTTCAGGTACTATCAGCTGATATTGCCGAGAAAATCATGTAATAATTGCCTCTTTTTTTTGATCCAACATGCCCTCCTTTTAAGCAACGTGATCGGCTACCGTGTAATTAATAACTGATACATATTTGACGTGAGATTTGCGACTGAATTAAAGGAGATATCGAGTTAAAGAGCTAAATAACATATTTGGTTAATCCAGGGTATCGCGAAAATTTTAATTGAATTATTAGGGATATTTATCCAAGAGGACCGGTATATTCGTGTGCTTTACAAATCTGAAATAGGTCTGAGTTTGTAATTGTCTTGTAAACATAAGGTATCCAACAAATAGAAGCCTAAATTCGTTTAATTCCACAAATTTGCCTACTGAGGCAGGCAAAGTAAATAGGAAAATTTGCTGTTGTACCTTTTGAAGGTCAGGGCATCCTCCACATTGTATCAGTGCGAGGCGTTCTTGTACGAAAGTTACCAACAGGACTGAAGTAAGCGTGAGTGTTAAGAGTCTCATTTTCTGAAATGCATGAATGAGAAGAGTTTTAAAATAATTTCCAGTATCACAAAACATATCAATTGCATTTGAACTTGTCTTGTGCGGAGCCTGTCTTGGGAGGACATTTCGCTTTTTGACGGCAGTTTTACACAAACGTGAATCCTGAATATTCATGTTTACTTTACCCACATATCTTGAAAGACATTCTTGTCTGTTGCGGCATTCTAGTACTTACAAGGCAGGGTGCTGCCCAAGCTAGACCCCACTGCACCTTACACTGTGCGTTTTCGTAAACTAATTTGATTTTGCCTATCTAATCTGCAAAAGTGATAATTGAATTATTGCATTACCCTCTATAAATAGAGTAAATATTACAACAACTTTCTGTCTAAACTGTCGTACCTGGCAAATTTGATACAAGTTCAGTTCCAAAACCTTTTATTGTAAATTAATTTTTATAAATTTTTATACATTTTTGTAAATTATTTTTTGTAAATTATTTTTATCTGACTATAATTAATGAAAAAAAGGTTACTTATCATCTCTTGTGTGGAAATTCCAAAACCTCAATTCCTTACTTTTTGGATTTGGGCACTCTTTAATTTAAGCTCTATTGATTGATTTTTTAAGGTTTCTTGCTCTTTCAAACTATTCATGTGCGCAGAAATTGTTGAAGGGACACTCCTTATTCTACAATGTCACACTTCATATACTGAACTTCAATCGAATTTATTTTACCTCCCTAAACCTACGTCTCAAATTTTCTTCTATTTTATATTTTCTTTGAATTATTATTTGCTCATATACAAATCATTCCACTGTGTTGTTAATCCCCTCACAAAAATGTCAACATTAAAAAATAATCTTGTAAATTATGGGAAATACATTTTTCAGTTGAGAACAACTTGGCATGAATTACTACTATTTCGAATATTAAGTTGACTTTTGTTCTCTGTCAGGTACTTTCCCATTTATATTTGGTTTATTTGAAGAAATGAACGATAAGAAGCTTCGTGCTGTGTTTTTTCTCAGGAGCACAAGCACAGCGTGACTTTCTATGATTTGCAGGTCCCGCTGAGATGGTTATTTTAAATTACCAGGATCAGATGAAGATATTTCAATGTGCGCGCATCCTTAAATGATAACAGAACATACAAACTATTAGCAAATCAGTTTCAGTCGACCTGCGCAGGATTATTGGCGGAACAGGAAAATAACTTACAATAGAGATCAGATTACTCAATGCAGATTTATTGTTATCCCAATTTCATTTGCCTGCACTTTGCTGCCCTTCCTTTGTGAACAATGTTTTTAATTTTAATATTAATTAGCTTCTCACAATTAAAATGAACAAAAACGAAAAGAATATCGCATATCCTTTGTAGATTTAAAAGTATCACAGGTGTCAGTGATTAAAAAATAATTATTATTTGATAAAATCTGAATGAAATATTGTGTGTAGACTAATTAGTTTATTCGTAGGTGCTCAGTGAACACATTACAATAGCATTACTCAACATTTGAAACAAACGTTAACCAAAGCGATCCACGCAGAAATATTTTGCAGTTTACAGAATAAATCGTTACTTGTTTTTGTCTCTGGTTAGTCAAAAAAAACCCCACTTGGCGTACATAAGATTAAAACACCGAATTTAATTTTATAACAAGACCTCAGAAGTTTTTCTTATTCGTTTTGATTATCCAGATCAAGAAATCATCATAGAGGCCTATTAAAACGTTTCAACGCAAAATTTCAGTGAGTTCAGAGACGTCTACTGGCCTGCCTATTGCAATCAACTTAAGGCGGCACTTTATATAGACCAGCATTTCCCGGACCGAAACTTTTTCTTACAATTTCTTGATCTGTTATTCTGGCTTCATCACCTAATATTAGTGACTTTAGTAATGGATTTAAAACTATTCTTAAGCCTCTAATATTAGTTATTTACACAAAAATTAGTCGATGACAAGTTACCTAATAAAACAAAAGAAATGGTTGGAAAAACTTTTGTAAAAAGACTTTGTAAAATAGTTAATCATTAAAGTCATTCCAAACTAATAATTTGTGTCTATGCAAAATGCGGGGTTCCCCTTGTACGTGTATGCCACCTATTTAAATATTTCGGTATTATTAAGCATCAATTTAGTGAATGCTTTGTCTCCACCTACCGTGGTCAAATGAAATATTACCCCTTTCCACGTGAACAGAAAAAGTTTCACAGGTTAGCCAGCTGAACTTCTCAAGTTTAAGCACGCGTAAAGGCATCTTTTGTGATTAAGGCACATCTCACCGTGCCTGTATTGCATTTACCCAGCTGTACGGAACAAATGGAATATCTTCTATAAAAGTTGCAATTGCCCCTCACTGATAATTTAGTGTTACTTCCTTTCACGCAATACCTATCTGAGAGCAAGATAAACAAGGACGGATGTCTATTCAACAATGCTAAGGCATTTTTATTTATAACAAGAGTTTTTCCTATTTATTAAGCCTAATAAGGCAGGGGAATTTCATACTATTGTTAGCAAAGAAACCAATACTACTATTTTCAATCACAGTAGAAATTCTCTTGACTCATTACACTAACCGGTCTAATAAAAAACTCTCTTAAGACTCTTTGACTGGAGTGAAAACGTTATTTAAATTCATGTTCGCATTCTGGAATTGCCGTTGATAAATCTGGAAGAGGTTTGTCGAAGCCATCCTTCCCTGTCAGGAAGTACGTCAATATGGTACCTTTGCCTTTCATGTGCACCTGAGAAATAAAAGAGAAATTCTTAATCAGTCGAATTAAATAGATATAAATGGTCTCAATGTCGGAGGTGAAAATGTCTTCAGTTTTTGAAACAATTAAGTTTCCAATATGCAGTAACACAGCATCTCTCTTTTTTTGTTTGAAATTTTCAGCTTTACTTTGTAATTTGCTTTCAAAGCAAAATAATTCTTCACTGCACCATTACACAGATAAAAGCAAGGCGTGATATTTTATTGTACCAAAATTAAACTTTTCGGCATCCAAGTTCAGCCATACACAAAATACTAAGTTTCATGAAATAAAATATATTCAAACCTTGATGAAACAATTGATGTCTTATGTACGTATCGCGCGTATACTTACTTCGCCCCTTTCTTGTAGATGATAACCACCAATCACATCCAACATATTTTTTGCCTCTGGACTTACGTGTATTCGTAATGCTAGAAAATATTGAAAATAATATCTTTACCGTTGTACTTCTAGGACGTATATTTAAAGAGCGGGGGATAATTCTGTTAATGGATGTTTAGTTATCAGGACAATACAGTTGTGTCTGCTCGTTTGTCCCAAATTATCTGCCAACTTACATAAATTTATATCATGTAGTACATTGCAATTAGCATTAAAATTATATTACCCAGTCCACTTGATTCCATTCGTGAAGCATAGTTAACAGTATCACCGAATAAACAATATCGTGGCATTTTTAGTCCAACAACACCTGCCGCGACAGGACCTGGGTATTTGTATGAAGACAAAGAGTCAGAATCAAAGGTAACATACATCAAAAGGCAGATTGGAAAAAAAATTGATTGTTTACTTTTTGTGATTTTTGGCAACGATAATATTGATATTAGTTTTATTTTCACTGAAATGAGTTTAAAAAACCTGTGTGCATTCCGATTCTAAGCTGCAGCTGCTTGTCAGGCAGGTGCTTAATTCTGAAGTTTGTTAGAATACTAAGTAACTCTAAGGCCAGCGTGGCTATCTCAGCAACGTGTCTAATACCGTTCCTTTCTGGAACTCCCGACACCACCATGTAGGCATCGCCTATTGTTTCGACCTGCAACACACAGCATTACAAAGAAATCGTATCAGTTGTGTACATGTACGTGTGGGTAAATAAAGTTGAGGTTCCTATACGATTTTTGAATAACTGTTAACTCTAAGGTGTGAAGTTTTGTTTTTTTAAGCATGTATTGAATTAACTTTAAATCGTGCTTCTGCTCGTGAAGATTACGAAATGCGCACCTTGTAAACGTCACAATCGTCAATAATATTATCAAACAGAGTGTACAGCTCATTTAAAAAGTCCACAATCTGAAAAAAATGCAGATGGTAAGAATCAAGACAACATAGATATTACAAATAAAGAATTTATTGTCTTTTCTAGGTAATATATCATCAAGGAATCCCCACCATTTAAGTACAGTTGATATTGAAAGGTCCAGTACACGGAATTCGTATCAGAAGTTAAACAATAGCGCATCAAAAGTACAGCGTGAAATTCTTTCGTTCTTTCCTTTGTTCTCTTCGTTTCCAAAATGATACGATATCTGTGTACTGAAATGACATCAAACTTTAATGTCATTTTATCAAGCTATGCCTTTTTTCGTGTCAATGGCACAACATAGAATTCCTCTGTTTGGTAAAATTTCCAAGCTAACATAATTTTCCTCAACTGACTTTTTTCTTCCGGTGAAGGATCATCTTTTGACAGCGTGATGACTAACCTCCATCGGCGTGCTGGCCGCGGACAGGGCGGTGAAGCCGACAATGTCGCTGAAGAAGACGGTGGCCGTCGCGTAACTCTCGGGCGGAACAGTGTCCCCTTTCTTAAGTGCCTCCGCCACAGACCTAATGGTTCAAATGATTGTGTAGCCTTTGTGTGTTTTCGTCACATATTCACGTTTATACGTTCTTATGCACAAGGACCAGGCAATCCATATTATCATAATGTGAGAGCAATGGTGTAAATGCTCATGATCTGTGTGTCAGTGTACATATTTAAGATGTGTGCAGGGATAACAATATCTCGGCACAAAGGCTACAATACTCAAAAATAGTTATCAACACAAATTTATCTGTCAGCCCTCATGCACGGCAACAAAGAACGTATAAGGGACACAAACACACATCTAATAATAAGTAAAGGAAAGAGTTTTTGGTTATCACAATGCTTCTAGTCATGTGCTATCCAGCTTATGAAAGAGTTTATTGAACTGGTGGGAGAAAATTTTTATTGACTGAGACGAAATAATAACAGAGAAACTTAGTATCCACCTCGGTAACATCCTTGCCAGAAGTTCCTCGGTCTTTCTCTGCTCTTCTGCGAGTTGCTGTGTTCTATCTTCTACCAATTCCTCCAGGTTGTCCGCATATTTCTCCATCATCGACATCATCTGGTCCACTAAGTTTACATTTCTGCACAAACAAATCCAGTGTGAACCCATGATATTCATTTTACAAAAGCGGTAGTGCCTGACAAAGTTTGGTCAAAAAGCGATCAATTACCATGAACGAAAAACGTTGTGCGCAAGCTAAAACAAAAAATATGAATAACTTAATTTTTTGCACCATTTGCATTGCTTTACAGTCCTACATCAGTTGCACATTGTACATTGGCGGATCTAGGGGGGGGGGCGCGGGAGGCGCGCCCCCCCTACGGGCCAAAATGTCTTCATTTTCATGCAGGTTTTGGGGATTTTTCCGCTAAAATCGGGTAAAAATTGGGGCGCCCGAAGGTTGGCGCCCCCCACCCCTACGAGAAATCCTGGATCCGCCACTGCAGTGAACCGAACTTACTTTCCCTTATTCAAAGACCTCAGAGCCGATTTGATAGTACTGAAGCTCGGTCGTAGTGCCGAGACTTCTTCCCAGCAGGAACGGGTGAGGCTCGCCAGCGTCAGCTCCATCGAACTGCCCTCCACTGTGTCCATCTTATGGCTCAACTGAGGTCGATAAGGTGGTGATCTATTGGTATTTTTAACGAGACGAATAATACCTGCAAAAAAACAGGGCATATTTTTCATTATGTTCTCCAGTACTACGTTTTAATCTATGTACGAAAAAGCACCATTGTAGTTACAGCTTTATTCAATCACGACTTCTTATAACTTCCACCCTTCTTTGAAAATTCCTAACCTAATACCTCTCAAATAGCATGAAAATCATAGCAGTTTTGGAACAATACAATGTCACGCTGTGCTTTTTATGAGTACCATAAATACAACATGAAACTGTTTTGTTCTTAAATGCACGTAAATTCATCCGAAATAACACAAGCACCCAAATTTCACAATTTTGTTCCTAATCAAAATCCCCAATTATAGCCCAAGAATCTTGATCAAAACGAAAATTGAATAAGTTCATCCTGTGAAATAACTTTGAAAATGAAGATGCAAAATATTGTTCACCTTTGGGTTCTTTTGTGCTGTATCCGTAAGGCCCACTTCTGAGAAGGATTTCTTGGAGGATGATTGCATAAGAATAAACATCTCCCTTTTGACTGCCTCTGTCGTCCTTTGTCGATCTGAGATGTTCTGGAGCTGTCCAAAGTAACTCTGAAACATTCAGTCCCAAGTGCAGAGTATGAATAATAAATTTACTAAATTTGGAACAGCAAAAATTTCACCATGTGGTTTTAACTTAGTTTTGATTTATTTTGTTCCCATACAAACATTCCTTAATTTATAGTTATAAGTTGATTGTCATATTGCTAACATGGTGAAAAAAAAATCATATTATATAGGCTTTCAGCATGACATGAGCAAATCCTAGATTTAAAGGAATAGACTGATTTATTTAAGCCAAATAAGTGAAATTAATTTAGCGGACCATAGATACTCGGGCATCATTCTCTTTGCGTTTTTCAAAATATTTTTAAGTATCTGAAAACAATATCATTCGCTGCTGTCGAGGTTCCCAAAACAAAATGCCAAAATAAATATATAGTACTAGGTGAAACCCGTGCTTCGAACGGTTAGGGAATGCCGGCGTATGTGAAAGGTGAGACCATCCTCTTCTCCCAGTCTATCTGCCCAGTTAGGGGGGGGGGAGTGGTGTATGTCTACTTTGCCAAATTGCCATTAAAGTAAAGGTGGGATTCAATTTGCATCCTGTATATGTATGTTTTGGTTTGTGCTGAATGCAATGGTGGTGACTTTGAAAATGTCAAATATTAGGAATAACACAAATAATTCATTTAATATATTATTAACATTTATTGTCATTTATAATTTGAT
>JBCAUI010516623.1:0-12162 GCA_038406195.1 Haplosyllis anthogorgicola | reverse complement strand
ATACTGGGGAAGATGGACTTGAGTATGTAACCAAATCTGCTATGACACAGGACAAAATTTATTGCATGGATGTTGAGCTAATGGCCACTGTAAAACTCTTCCAGCATGACATATTTGTGTGGTAGATATGGTCGCAACATGTCCTGGCTCAAGTATCCAAGTAATGTAGGTCATGATGGAAGGCAAGCTATTTTATCTTGACAATCACCATGGAACAGGAATCAATGGTCATTTTGATGTCGTACTTGGTGTATAAATTTATCTAGAAAAATGTGTCCTTGACCAATGTGACCAATTTATTATTTCCTACTTAACTTGTTTGTATTTACTATTGTAGAAAAATAATGAACAAAGTCAGTTAATGTATTTTAAAACATTTTATATTCCAAATTTTGATGGTACATGTATTTAGTTGTTAGTTACTTTTTCATTGAATAAAAGTGTACAGGGTTATTACGATTTCTATTTTTGGTTGTTATAAATTTCGCACTTCTTAGTATGGTTATCAAAACTGTCCAGATTGGTAGAAACAAACGAACACCCATTAGGACCAGGGCCCATGTCCATACTCATGATCAGCATGTACCTTATTGATGTGATTTCATTCCCCTGTGGCTCCCTCTAGTTTCCATGCAACCTTTAATTGAGCACCCATATTCTTTCTTTTGTCCCCAATCTAACCGGTTCTAGCAAATTAAGCTCTTCTCTAGACATATGGGAGCAAATTTTCAATATGTCCCTGTGCTCTTTCTTGAATGTCAAGGCCTTTTCCAACCTGATCCATGTTGCCCAAATTAAATTGTTTGCATGCCATTTCCATCATCATCATCATCATCATCATCATCATCATCATTATCATCATCGTCAATATCATTGTATTCTTCTTCCTTTTTCACCTTCTCACTCCAGTCTTTCATAATGTCTATACAGACACCTTTCTCAAACAAAAGCTCAACTTGGTCTTTCCTCTCTTGCCTCTCCAACTCCTCTCTCCTCTGTATGACCGCATTATCCTCCAACATCACCTCCTCCCACACATTAGCCCAGTCTTCTTGCCAAGATTTCAGTTCAATCATCCTTTCAGCATCAGGCTGAAATTATGTAGGGAGCATTATTTAATTAAATCAGTCAAGTAAATCAAATCAATTAAAGCAAAAATTTCAATGTGTATAATGTTGAAGAAAAATTTTAGAAATACTACATGTTGGTCAAGTCAGTCAGAAAAATACAAATAATGTACCTTATTCTCAATAACATTTTCTTCTTCACCAGTGGCCCCAGCAACACAACCAGAACAATTGTCTGGCTCCTAACCCAGTTTTCCTCATTTACCATATTTCTTCTCCAGAGAATTTGTCATAACATCTATTCCAACTTGATGAACATCAAAATCTGCTCCCTAAACAGTAAAAAACCCTTATAAATAATTATCAACACAATATGGAACTGTTAAAAATAGAAAATACTAGTCCAGCACAAAGGGAATCTGTGGTGGGCAATTATGGCCGTGGGAATGTTGCATGTTATTTCAGAAGAGTACATTATACATCTGCTGAGTGACAGCAATTTGTGTGTGATTCATGTGGGTAGAGTCACTGTCCAGGCCTGAGACATGCACTTGGCCAGACATCTGAGGGGCAATTTAGACATTACTTAAGTATAACTTAATCTATTTCTTGTTATTAAAATTAAATATTATTTCAGTCGGTCAAGTCAGTCAATATGTTGTGACTAAAAATTACATGATTAAAGTGGAATATTATTCAAGTCAGTCAATATTTTGTAACTAAACACTACATTATTATATTGTAGATGTGCTGACAATGGACAAATGGACTTTGCTACATTATCACATCCTGTTAAGAAAAAATTCAAGAAGGGCTTGCTGGAAATGGATCCAGAAGATGAACCTTGGGCGACTAGGAAAACAGACATGGATTTCACTGACAAATTTGCAGAAATGACTGAAGTGAGAGACGAAGAATACACAAAATGGTGCAAGGACAATAAAATACCTTACAAACGGCATATTCCAAATATGAAAAGTGCAAAGAGAGCAAGAAAAGCTCTGAGACCAAGGAAATTTGTAGTTGGCAGTGTTATGGGTGGGCAACGAAATATTGAGTTCCTTAATCTGGCATCGGGGGTGGGGCAGGTAATGGGGGTGAGGGAGGTAATGGGGGGCGTGGGAGGTAATGGGGGCTGAGAGATAACGGGAATGGGAACAGGGGTAAGGGAGGTAACAGGAACGGGGGTGATGAAGGGAACAGGGGGAACTCTACTGATTCGGTCCATTGGTAGAGTAAACATGGGAGATTATTGAGATTATTGTAAACATTCTCTAATAAAGTTTTGAACATCTATTTTCAGTCTGGTCCATTGGTAGAGTAAACATGGTGATATTATTGTAAACATTCTGTAATAAAGTTTTGAACATATATTTTCATTCATTGTTTTTAATAGTTTTAATTGAAATGAGTGAGAGAAGATTAGTGAGATGTTTAGAGCAATTCATCCATTGACTGACTTGACCAACTTTGTCTACAAGTGTTACAATTGTAAATGAAGCCACTTAAGGAAGCCACATATGCAATGTCTCCTTTATATTCCTTGAATGCGGGTAAATTGTAACATATGAGAAATGAGCATGGAAAGAAAAGAAAGATTCCTTTTCACTTAAGATGATGTGGAGGAGGTTGAAATAGACAGAAGTAAACCCCCACAAGTAAATGTCCATGATAAAGTTTACAAACCAATCCCTCCTGGCATGTACAAGACTATGTATTTTGACATGGACTTGATTATTTTTTGCTAAAGGGAATGTGTTATGCTTGGTGTTGACATGGAATCTGTGTGTAAAGGAGAAATTGAATGTGTCAAGTGTTGTTACAATACAAAGATTCTTGACACATTAACAAAGATAGACAGAAGAGTTTGCAGAGTCCTGGAAAAATGGCTTGTTAGGCACCACAAAATGAAGCAGGAATGGTAGTTGTTGATGTGGTCATAGTTGCCATATTTGTGTCAACATTCAATTGTGTAAAGTGCCTTAACTGATAATCTGTGTATTTTGTGTTTAAAGTTTAAAAAGCATTCCAAAAATTCAGTACATGTAGTAGTTGTTGGTTAGGTCATAGTTGCCATATTTGTGTCCACATTCAAGTTAATAAAGCACCACAATTGATTTTAAATGTGTTTTATTTCTTCTGTCATTGAAAAATGCATGCAACAATAGTTAACTGACTTGTCCAATTTTGTTCTGTAGCAGCAAGATCAAAAGACACCTTAGCTGACCTGGCGGTGACATCAAAGACAAGACATGATTGCTTGTTACTAAATTTAGACTGACATGACTGATCTGAGTTCTGCCAAGGTCACATGATGTAAATAGTCTTTGATGTATGCCAATCGGCATGCTCAGTGGTGGGGAATCAGATTTCTGAAAGGTCAAAGTTGATTTGTGGGAGGGGTTATGTAATTGACTGCACATGCAGCAAGATGAATGAGTCAATGAGAAGAAAGGAAATTAGGTCAAGTAATAGATCATTTTGAGTGAGATGTAAAATTGGTCCTAATGTGATCAGATGCCCCCGAGCCTATGTCGTGTTCAGATTAAAGCAATGGACAGAGACAGGAGGAATGTTAATATGCCAATTATACAGTGGTGGAGATGGGTAATTTTGTACCCAGAGAGCAGGCGATGCCTGCCTCATCTTTGGCCACCACTACACTTTAATCACCAGTATGTTTGAGTGCAGCCGCATGCTGTTGAAGTGCATGGACAGAGAATAAGCATTGAAAACATACTGATATGTAGGCACTGTGGGGGCCAAGTAACATGGGCCCAGTACATTCAGGCCACTCATGTTTGTTGAATTGACTCTTTGGAATTACTGACACAGACCGCCCCCTGACAACAAGAGGTCCTGGCCGTGGTTCAGCCAGGACCAAAATAAAGCCAGGACTGGAATAATTAAAAGTTATATTTTTCTCTTTTTTTGCCACAGTATGTCCAATTCTAATCTGTTCTATTATTCTGGTTTATTTCCTTGTTTCTTCAGATCAGTTAGATTGGTCAGATCAATTAGATCAGTCAGATTGGTCAAATCAGTCAGATCGGTTGAATCAGTCAGATCGGTTAGCAGGGGCAGATCCAGGATTTCCCATGGGGGGGGGGCACCCAGCCCACTAGGGGGGCACCACCCCCTATTTTCGCCCAAAATTTAGTGGAAAGTGCATGAAAACAAAGAAAATTCAGGCCATTGGGGGGCATGCACCAGCGGCACCCCCTAGATCCACCAATGGTTAGATTGGTCAGATCAGTCAGATAGGTTAAATCAGTCAGATGGGTGACATAGGTCAGGTTAGATATGTCAGATACATGATATAGGTAATAGGTCAGATAGACACACAACACACAAATTTATTCTGCATAGATTTTATAAATTTGTTAGTGCACTTGCTCAGTTACTCTACAGATGTAGAGATATCCAGGCACACGATGAGGATGAAAGTGCTTCATGCCCAACTTAAACCTAATATTAGTTAATAAATTAGTAAATAAATTATCTATTAAATTAGTAGTGTTTAGTTGAGTTAGGAAAAATTTGTGAATTGAAAGATATTAGTAAAAAATAAGAATATGTTAGATCTGTCAGATCGGTCACATGGGACCATGAAATGGTGTGTGGTCAATGGCTGCCTGAAGTTGCTGAGGAGTGGCCTGCTTTTAAGTTGGGTGAGATGGAAGGTTAAGGGGAGAGGTTCAGGGAGATTTATGGGGACTGAAGGGTGTGGGGTGTTGGCTGCTTAAAAGACCATTTGAGTAGGGAGATAAGGACCCTTGAGTGGGAGGCTGGCTGGCATGGGGGAGAATAATCCAGCACGGGGCAACCTGTGCTGGATTATCTGGGGGTGTATGGTGGGCACACCCCAAACCGTGCTGGTTTCTCTGGGGAGGTAAGTTTTGAGGGGAGGATAGATGAGCACGTTACACCGGTATTTATGGGCAATATCTTTTTACTTTTAGATTAAAGTTAGTCCCTCCCATTGGCTCAAGTAGTGGCTGACCATGGCTTGAGACAACCTAACATGGACTTACTGCGCTGTCATAGTTTACGCTTTTATTTTTTCGATTGGTCAGGTTAATTTTGTTGAAGCACACTACTCGTGTTTAGACCATTTACCACAACAACTGGATGATAAGGGCAATGCTAATCTGCTGAATGAGCGCGGAAGTACAGAAACTGACCTGCATACACACAAAATTAAACTTTGTGTGTAGAAAATGATCAGATATATGTGCCTTTTGCTAATTGGTAATGCAGCTTGATAGATACAATGACAGTACAGCTTTGCATTGGAGAAATTAGTATGGAAGAGAAGCTTTAGTCTCTCGGAGAGCTTCATTTGTTGTGCTTTGCAAATTCAGTGTAAGGGAAGCAAATAACAGAACGTGTCTGGTCTGTGATACGCAAGGTAGAAAGATGCCGTTCATTCATCTTTTAAGTGTAATTTTATTAGGTAAGAATTGGTTTGGTTTATTTACAATGGACGAGACTCATTGCAAAGAGAAATTTAGAATAAAATTCACACTATTTTTTCACAAGACAGTGTCTGCTTTGGGCTGTCAGCATGTCTGTGTGAACTTTAAGAGAAGGACCTTTAATATGTTGTACTTTATAAAGCGGTTCTGTAGAATTAAATTGATAAACAAAATAACAAAAAAAACTCAGATTTATGCGATATCTATATTATGTATCCAGTTGTAGGGACCAGCGTTGCTGACGAATTATATCTATCTTCATATGGTAAGGACATCAGTGGGTGTGGCCTCAAAGACTCGCCATGTAAATCGCTTGGTTACATCATGAATATCAGTCAATCAGGGGACAATGTAAGACTCATGGCTGACCAATCAGAATTCAATAATTTTGAGTACTGTGCAGACTCGCCAATCATAAAGAATCTTACAATTAGGGGTGAAGGAACGTTATTGTCATCAATGAGTTGTAATGGAACGAACTTTGAAGGATACATAACGCCGCTGCTGTTTCATCTTGAAAATGCTTCTTTTGTTTTGGAACGAATGACCTTGGTATCCAGTCATATTTTGGGGTCTAATTACAACTTAACTCTCATCAACTGTACACTTCAAGATTCGGCATTGTTTTTCATGCAGACACAGTACTATATTTATTATTTGGACCCAGGAATAGAGACGTACATACGGGATATTGTAACAAACTTAACGAGCGGATACAGATATTGGCATGTGAGTGAAATGGAAAGGGAGGATGGGGGATTACTTCCCTTAACATGTTTCCAAACTACTGTTGTATTCCACAATGTGGATTGGCACCCTCAGAACAATAAAACCCCACAAGCCATAGATATACAACATAGGTTGGGTTTGCAGTCTATCTGTCAAGATATCAACATCAATATTACATCCAGTAACATGGCTGACAATCCTATGTTTTTATTTTCTGTCACAAATCTGGAGGTTTTCATTTATGATACAATATTTGAAGGACCAGAAGAAGGGAGTCTTGTACAAGGAGGTTTAAACCTGAACTCATTTTCAATTCCAAAGGTTATTATTGAAAATTGCATATTCAAGGATTTAAAGTACAATGACATCGCTTTCGCCCAAATGGCTGGTTTGCTTCTCTCACCAGCATCATTGTACATTAATGTGCACGCTTTCAGTTTTTCCACCTTCAACAAGAATTTTGCTGTTAATTTTCTCAAGGTGACTCGCAACCATGTTTATATTACAAATTCCACCTTTGCAAATAATTTTCGAGGCCTTCTGGTGACATCAAAATTCCAAGCAAATGATATGTTTAAACTGCTTGTCGAGGATTCTTTGTTCTTCAACAACCAGGTGGTCAACGACGGTGGGGCCATCTATGTCGACAATGGACAAAACATTTCTGTGGAAGTTAAAAACTCCCAATTTATTTCGAATAAAGCTGGAGTGAACCCTTTTGACGTCGATCTCAGAATAATTGGAATCTACATAACCATGAACCAACTAAAGGCGTATGGATACGAATTTGTGGCGGAGACGTCTTTAAGACTTGATGTGGAATTTTTTGTTCCTACCATTGATACCATGTATTCGAATGAAAGTATCTTTCTTACTTTGAGGGGAAGTGGTGGAGCTATTGCTGTAAAAAATGCTTGCAGGTTTGCTATAAGAGACTGTTATTTTGTGAATAATACAGCGAGTACTTTCGGTGGGACCATTTTCGCTGGAAGCAATGTAGATTTATACATTAAGCGGTCGTCATTCATAAGCGGAGACATTCCATCCACAATAACAGAGGGAATAATATTGCAGTCTTACAGCAAGTATCTTTACCTAGAGGACTTGTATTTTAAACTTTTAAATGCAACAACACTTTCAATTTCAACATTATTCCACAGTGGGGAAGATCTAAAGTTTTCTGTATCGATCAACAATTTAACAATTACTTGTCCTGTGAATTCCCAGCTTAAGTTGTTAAATACAACTAACGATGTAAATACAATTCGCAATCGCATACTTATACCCATTAAGACATTGGTATATAATGAACTTATATACACTTGTGTACAGTGTAATAGTGGATTTTATGCCTTTGAGGCTGGATATTTTGAACACTGGTATGAGATGACACCGGACAGGATGAAAAGATCTGTATCATCACCCCCTGCCGCTCCACCACCCCCACCACCTCCCTTTGCACCACCACCTCCACCCCCACCCCCAGTGCCCGTACCAGGGATTTCTTCATACTCCTTTACCCACCACTTAATCTACACTGATGTTGTCTGTCATGTCTGTCCCTATGGTGGTGTGTGTAGCAATGGTATCCAGGCAAAGGCTCTCTACTGGGGTCTTGAGTCTAAAGGAATTGTCACCTTTTACAAATGCCCTGCTGGGTACTGTTGTTCTGAGACAACATGCGATAGGTATGACAAATGTGGGAGTTATCGACAGGGTACACTATGTAGTAAATGTAAAAGTGGGTATTCGGAGGCTTTGTTTTCAACGACATGTATAAAAGATGAATACTGTGACCAGTATTGGTTCATTCCTGTTGCGGTCGTCCTTGTTTTTCTCTATACAGTATTCCTTATGTATCAAAATGACCTAAAGGACTTTCTGCTGGGAGCACCTATTGGCAAAAGGACTTGCATAAGGACTATAAAAAAATTTGTTAAATCGAGAAAGGTAAGAAGGCCAGGTCAACAGCCAAGAATTATAAGAGTTACAGAAGCTAAAGTTCAGGACTCTGCTGGTGATCAGGAAAAAACAATCACACAGGAAAGTCTAAACTCTGAACAACAGCAGTTGGACAACTCAGGAACGGATGAAGGCGGAATATTTTTAATTCTCTTATTTTACTATTTTCAAGATGCAGCCATTGTAAACTTTCAACCAATTTATGCTAAAGCTACAGATCCTATTGTAGCCATGATCAAGGACTTTCTAGGAGGACTTTTGAAATTTCAGCTAGATATTCTTGTATTTGCAGGTAACATTTGCCCTTTTTCTGGTTTGAATCCCATTACTAAGGTTTGGTTCAAACTGCTATTTGTTCCCTCAGTTGTAGTTATAATTCTAACCATATATTTAATTTCCAAAATCATGCTACATAGAAAATCCTCAACAAAGAGGATGTGGGAAAAGGTAGCTGGAAAAGCATCAATGGCTCTGATGTTTGCTACTTTGTTTTCCTATCAAAGACTTGCAACCTCATGCTTTAGTTTTGTGTACTGTGTTCCAGTTGCAGATGATTCTGTCTTGTTCATTGAAGGGAGTGTTAAGTGCCTGGAAATGTGGCAAATTGTCATGTTTTTTTATATTTTCCTATGTATTGTACCTTTTGGGGTTTACATTGCTATCACTCCTGATTTGCTTATCAAGCAAGAAATCAGTATTGGCTTATTCTTCTTCGGTTGCCTATTTCCTTTACCAGTAATGGTTATCAAATTGTTTCAAAAGTTAATATGTACAAAGGTTGAAACAGGTCATTTTCCTACAACTGAAAGTAAATCCAAGGAAGGAATTTTAGTGTATGGTTTGTTACAAGGGCCTTACAGGGAAAATGTTATCCCTTTGTTCTTGCTGAGACGCCTGTCACTGTGCTGGAGTGGTGTTTTGATTGTAAGAAGATTGATTTTAATAATAATCTACACATACGTCCATAATATCATGCTTAGGCTGCTTTTAATGACTATGCTATCATTCTTGGCTCTTATCCATCATTTGATGGTTAAACCTTGTAAGGAAACTAGAGCTAATGCAGCTGGCACAGTATCTTGTGCTGCTTTGTTATCTATCTGTATTATCAACCTGGTAAGGGCAACATTTGAAGTGGGAGAGGTCATACCAGAAGGTAACCTGAGACAAATTATGGATGTCTTAGAGTTGATAGAAGACAGTCTTCTGTTCTGGATTCCATTAATTGGAGCATCCGTTATGATTCTCTTCCTGATCTTTAAAGTGTCAGCAGCACTGATAAGTAAAAAGTGTAAAAGCGTTGACTAAATCTCTACGAATATGTAAGAGAACGTAAGAGACGCACAATGTTGACATGTTCGAGCCAGGGACAGATCTCGTCTTTCTCGTTGACGGGAGTCACCTTTTTTCTCCCAAAACTCCATGAAAAGGAAAGAAATTTGGGCCGTTGGAGCGGGCGCGCCTACAAACCATTTGGAATTATTACTAAAGTTTTTATCTCTCCTTCATATTCAGTGTTGGTTGAAACTAGTTTTTCTGTTTGTTACCCATAATGTGTTGCAAAGACAAACTTTTCCAACGCGTTTTATCTGCCCCCAAACTTCTTGTCAGTTTTAATCGTTTTGAAACTGACAGTGATCCGTACTTACTTTTGTGTAACAATGTGTCTACAGTTTAAGAAAGCGAAAGCGTCGAATGAAAAAAGGTTCATCAAGGAAACTTTCTAATGAATTAATGCAAGTCAGTGTCTTGTGTATTCTTGTGAGCATTCATGCGAGATCTTTAAAATATGCAAAGCTAGTGCACGCCTCGATGAAATTAGAAAGTAAAGAAAAAAAATATAACATATTTTGCTTTATGTATGTAACTGTATGGTTTTACAACGTTAGGGTTGATTACGAGTGATTTCATCTCTTGATGTTTATGTATATCTTCCGAATTGCATAAAAGGTTGAAGTCGTGCAATCTGTGAATGATGTAAAAACATGTAATGTTGTTTTACTTTTCTATGAACTGGCCAACTGGTTTGGACTGTCGCAAATCTAAAGGCTTACTGTTCTATGAAAGCGTGCCAAATGTAGAATTCTTATAAAAGCAACAATCCTTTCAAAGATTAGGCCTCTTTCTACGACAAATTAAGTGTTATTTTGGGAACATTTCCTTATTTGTTAAGTGCCTCTTTATCCACGGGCAAAATACTTCGTGTATTTCTAGGCAGAGTTCTTCTCAAGAAAGATTGAGCCTTGTGAAGAAGTAGAGACACTAAATATTGCAATCGTAGTACACAAGTACGGAAGGAATTACCTGTACAGTAGAACTTGTCTTGAACGACACATTTCTTGAACGGCATGTTATATTTTAACGACACTTTTTTCTTCATACAACGTTGTTAAAACATGTTTAAATGACCCTGTGTTGGGCGAAACCCAGTCTTTTACGACACTTTTGGGAAGGAAAAGTGTCGATCAAGACAGTTTCTTCTGTATTACGAAATGGAAAATATCTATCATTGCCCATTAGAGATAATTGTAACAACGGTATTAGATTACAGTGGTAGTGTACAATACGATCTTGACGTATCTATTAGCAAAGTAGCCTAACATGAGATATTATCAAGTTTCTTCTGTTCCTAAAAAGGAGCATTAAATGTTTCTATTTTAAAGCTTTGTTCGCTTTAACAATTTCAACTAGTAAAGTATTGTAAGATAAAATATTGTAATGTAGGAATAAACGTAGGAATAAATGTAATGGATTGACGTTTGCTATAATGTTACAGCTACAGAACTGATTGTTGTTGTTTTCTTGTCTCAAACTGTTATTTTGGTTTAAAGACGTTCACTCCTTCATGATGTGAATTTGATTGCTTCAATTAGCCCGAGTTGAATCCAATTACCATGTATTTATTCGGTAATACAGGTGTATTTTGTCGTCGTATTAAATTTAAAAGGAAAGGCGTGCAATCCGCAAAGGCTTGCACCTGGTAAAGTAATAAACAAAATCCTTTTTAATTGTTGAAGAGGTGGCAATTACAAAATAGAATAATTAACCCATTTTGGTTTCATAATCGGGCAACACCGAAGGGAAAATAAATAAGAAAGAACCCGCCATTGTCCTAAAATAATTCCTGCACATTTAATGCCGACAATTAAGAGTGTGTGTTTATTTTGCCCAAAGTTTTGCTAATTGTTGTGTGGGGACTTAGTAGCGTTTAAGTCACTAATACCAGTAAATTAGTAATTAGGCAGGCTAGCAAATGTTTAAAATATCTGTACCTGTACTTTGACTGGTTTAACAACAATCCTCGATGCCAACGAAAAACTGTCTCGGCTGACAACACAGAGTACACGTCTCTTATGATCAAAGTCAACAATATCAACTCTACTCATTTCGTGCCAAAAATGTCAACGAAACCCTTATCATCCGATTTTACAATCCTCTTGATACTGTGTACTCAGGAAGTTAGTTCTATTGTACACATATGGAGTGTGTGCACACACCATCTCATGTGACCATAAAATAAAAGCTCCAAGCAGGGTGTAGAGTGAAACAGTCAACTACAATCAAATAAAAGCTCCAAGCAGGGTGTACAATGAAACAGTCAACTACAATCCTCCTGAAGCAGCTTAAGACTAGCTCGTCATTTTTGTAACCGTTGAAATTCACACCATGTTTTAAAGACACGGAAAAGTATCTTATTGTTTCCCGGACTACCTTTCTTTACCTAAATGTAAACGAAATGTGAATTGAATACTAGCTATTATAATCACAAGTGGTGTTTTGATTATAAGAAGATTGATTTTAATAATAATCCACAAAGGTAAAAAAAAATACCCAGCCAAATCTGTTGTTTTATCAATTCGTTTCCATTAACCGTATGCAATAATTCGGAACAATTCCAAAGGTTTCTATAATTAGAGTACACGAAA
>JBCAUI010516612.1:0-12163 GCA_038406195.1 Haplosyllis anthogorgicola | reverse complement strand
ATTTGGTGCAGGAAAAAAGTATCGATATAAGCGGGATATCGATATAAGCGATATCGATATATCCGGGGAGGAGTGTACTTAGCCGATTGTACCATAAGCGTTATTACTACTTTGGTGCATGCGAAGTGCGCAAGGTATGCGATTACATAATACATTACTTACTGTTTACATGTACATGTATTTACACATGGGCATACAATATATAGTTAGGTACGACAAAATTTATTCTATCGCGAATTTATGCCATCATTTAGGGCATTCTTAAATTTCCTTCGGACAAAGTTTGATCACTTATGGAGTACCGCAATTTTTGTAAATTAAGCACTCTTTCCTAAACATAGACCCATAATCATTGGTAACATCTGTTTGACAACTGTGAACAATGAATTTACATTTTATTTTCTTTCTTTCTCTTTGTTCAAGTGCTGGTCAGTAGAAATGATATTCCAAATCTCTGCCACAGGTATTTGAATATGCGCTTGATTTACAAAAAATGCGGTATTTTAGACCACAATAATTATAATGGGGCCCATGGCAACCCGTGTAGAAAGGTTACCATAGAAACGGTGACATTGGTAATCATGGTAACTGACGAACGTAACCTTAGTAACATCAAACATACCTTCGTCGTCATCGGTATCTTGGTCGTGGCCACGGCGACCTGTTGTCATGGTGATAATACAAACAATCCAAGGTTAGTGCGAAACGTAAACAATCATTTGGGGATCAACAAACCAGGCGCATCATGTACATAAAAACGTCGTCAAATGTTTGGTTTTTTTGGTGACAATACAGTCACAGCCCCTTCTCTGGGAGCTGTGTGCAGCCATTTTCAGGTGCCACTGGCACCCTTGTTTTAGACCTCGGGATAACAGCACAGGGATTCAAAGCTAGGTATTTACTTCTGAACTGATATCAGTAAGATGTAGTCCCAAAACATGCATCGAAAAGGGCGAAACTGTAAAACGCATTATTCTCAAATCAATTTCATAATTTTGCATCCAAGAGATGATCCTCTGAAACATTTCAACTTGAAATGTATTTCTTTCTTCTGCATGAGCATTAAAGTATCGTGGTTTCATTCTTTTGAATTTAGATCGAAATTGTATTCTTCGAAAATTTGAGATGCCCCAGAAAGAATGTGTGTGTGTGTGTGTGTGTGATACACTGACACACCTGTGCGCGCATCTGTATGATGCACGTGCTTATATGTACATGATGCCCATGTTGCAATTAATACTGCAATTCAAACCGTGCAATCATAAACCTGGGGAGCAAACCGAACAGGCAAAGGCGTTTATGGTATCTTGCACATTGAGAATGGCGACGGGACAAACCTGTGGTTAATTTTTTTGCTCTGGTCAGTCATTTTACTCTGACAGATATATAGCGAAAATGTTTGTGAAGCTACTAGAGTGACTGATTACTGGGCTTTGGGAATCAAACTGCTGAAATTCCTATTCAAACTTGTTATACCATACAAGGTACATTTAATGAAAATTTGATTAAAGCTGTCATTTTAGACGGGGAGGAACGGGTTGTGGGGTTAATGGCTGCAAAAAATTACAGTAAAACTCATTTACGGCCACCCTTCTTTACGGCCACTCCTAGTTTACGGCCATGTTGGCTCCAAACATCCTCTTCAAAACTGAATCAAAATGCAGTCCTCCTTTACGGCCACTCCTAATATACGGCCAAATTTAATGGGCAAAATGTGTGGCCGTAAAGGAGGAGTTTTACTGTACATGTGAACTTACACATAAACACTTTTGCCTGCAATTCACTAATTACTATATGTGTGTTGTATTGCCATTTCATTTTGTATCTTATTTCAATTTGAAATGTACATGTAATATATCTGTGTTGCGGTATACTTGATGTTATTATTGTGTATGCTCTTGCTTTCTTATTAACTTAATGCATGTTTTTAGATTTAACTGTGTTTGTATCCATTTATAAAGCATACAATAAGCCCATGTTTAGTCAGAAGGCATAGCTGGGGACGTTATGTATTTACATTGTGGTGCCATGTCATTCAAACTGTTATCTCTATCTAAATTAATATTTTAGTTTTAAATGATTAAGCCAAAAGTGAATAGATTTTATGTACATTTATAATTTAGTATTTATATTTTTAAAATATATCCTATGATGCTTCATTTTTCACATCTTTGTTATGTCTATGTGACTATTCTATTGTTATAAATGCTCCAATAAGTTAGGTAAAGATCAATTTTCAAAATTGACCAAATATGTACAAACTAAAGGCCTTGCACACTACATAAAAGTTGAACTATTAGTGATCACTCGTAAATTACTGATCAATTGTCCCCGAAAGATATGTTTATGATGTGTTGTCATTGTTACAAGTATTTTATATGCTTCTACATTGAATGTTCGTCATATTTTATGTTATTATTTTGTGTTTTTCGATATGAATTTCCGAAAATTGTAAAAAATAAAATGTTAAAACTCTAAAATAAAATTCAGTTGAAAGATGTTGTTAATGAACAGAAAATAAGTAACGTGTTACTAATAGCAACCACCTTGTCATGGCAACCAGCAAACTTATTATAACACAACAGGTTCAGTAACTAAGGGAGACGGGGTTGCTAGGATACCATACCCTCGTGATGACGTCGTCTTGAACCTTTAGCTGACGTAGGGCGTGGTATGCGGGCTGGCACATCCTGCTCATCCTGTCAGAGAATTAGCACAAATAATTTTTGTTTCATTATTGTAAATCCGTTTCCATGGAAACGAAGGATTTCTCCCAGGGGCTGCCTTCTTGGTCGGTCGGTTGGATGGTCCTGATCTCGTCCATGTGTGTGTGCTTGTGTGTGTTTGTGAGGGTGTTCATAATAGAAATTTAAGAAATGCGTATTCAAAGAAAGTAATTGGCGAGTACTTTGCTGAGCCGACATTTCTTGATGACTGTACCGTATTCAAAACAGTTTCTTCAAGTTTTACAGTTCGCCAATGAACAAAAAGTAGAGTGGAAAGTAACATGCGCAAACTCAGGTCATGTAGGAGAAACTGCAAAATGTCGAAAGGAAATTTGTAATAAAATGTGTTGTTTTGTGTGTCGCTTGTGCCTGAAATGACAATATTCTGGTGGATATACCATGAAGTATGAACACATGCATGTGGGACGTGCAGTGGTGACATGCAGTACTTATGTTAATAGTTGTAACATGCATTATGCAAAGCCATGCAGAACAGCGCACCAGCAAAGCAGTTCTTGTAGAAGCTTAAACACAACAGCACCGGTATACTGCAACTTGTGCATTCTTTCTCACCCATCTTTTAAGGTTTCTTTCACCAGTGTCATTGACACAGTAAAAACCCTTCAGAATGTTTTGATCGAAATTCAATTTGAAACCAAATAATTAGTCAATTTGTTGTGGTTCCAGGGAAGCAAAGTTAAATTGACAAAAAAAACCATGGGTATAATCAGTCAAATGAAGAAAAATCCATTAGCACATGAAATTGCAGTATACCAGTGTGTTTCCATAAGCAAAATCAGGCAAGATCCATGTAAAAGCCAAAATTGTATGCAAATGAACGTATGTATGCATCCCAGCATGCATTGCGGTGATCCCCTGCACAGGATTCGTTGCCATGGTTACTTACTCTTGCTGGTTTTCTCGCTGCTGCTGCGACTGGGCTTAGTCTTCATGGCGGGAATGTAAAAAATAAAAAAAATAGTTCAAACTTTGTAGTAGGATTTCACAGCATTGCAAACATATGATACAACTACAGAGATATTGTTGTATCCTTGTAGGTTCCCTTCCCTCCACCCAGATTTCCAGCAAGGCTATAAGGTCTTTCTTTGTTGCTGATTTTTCAAATCAGGCATGGCCCACTGATTTCGATAAATATGTCATAATCTTGACACTACGACGATAGAAACCCTTTCGCAACTTATTTTTTTCTTCATAAATTAAAACAATATCCAATCCTCTGCCCTTTCTCTGTAGATATATTAGTGTCATGGGAGGGGAAGGGGTAAATGTTAGCTTTGCGCCAGTGCCACATTTCTCATGTTTTGCATGAACCGTGTTAGAAACTCACTGCAACATTTGGATAGAATCATCTACTGTGGCAATCTCTTGTTTCCTAGTGAGCAAGGCGGTTATAGATATCAGTAGCGGATCCGTAATACGGTTGAAAGGATGATTTGACCTTCAGCCTGAATACACTAAGAAATGCGCATATGCAGCTATTTTGAATCTGGCTTTAGATAGCTGCCTGCATGAAGTTTACAGTTGCAACATGTACATTTTCCATCTTGATTAGTGGTAAAAGGCTACTTTTTTGAGAATACAGTACGACCCCCTTTGAGCGACATCTCTTTTGAACGACATACCTCTTAAAAAACACTTTTTGGATGACATATTCTAGTATTAAATGTACGTAATTGTATCTCCTTTGATCTCTTTATATCTCAAAACAGGTCCTACTGTAGCTCTATTTTGTGTCCCCTAAATTTTATGATTGAATATGACCTTAAATAACAAGTGACTGAAGTGATTAAAATGTATTTATTTTGGCAAGCATGCACAAATTATGCCTGGCAATAGTAATTATATTTTTCACATTTTTTTTTTTTTTTGAGCTTCTGACACCATTTTAGGTGTTGTTGGCTTTGACCTGTCAGTGACTCTGTCAGGTTGTGTATCACAAATCTATCAAATCACAACGACAGACTCCACCCTACATGGCACAACCCCATCCCACATCCCCTGGATCCGCTACTGATCAAGGAACCACATCTGGGAATGCACCACTAAAAGTGCGCACACAGCTACTTTGCATATGTGGGTTCATGTTGGATGTAAAATAAAACCATGGTTATTCCTGTTAGTTTCTTCAGCTGAAACATGAATATTGTACCAAACAATGACAAAAGTACCGTTTTGTATTTAAACAGCATATTACTAATCGGCACAACTTTCATTCAATGTCTGTTTGTAATCATGTAGACAATGGATTGCATTTCGCAATCGTTTGTTTTCCCCCACGGCAAAATTTTAATATTTGTTAATGTTTAAACTTTTCTGATGTTCAATATAATAAAACTTCTTATTTCGAATTATCTCAAATCTATTTACACATTTTAGTAGTTTCAACTACGAAGCCATTTACTACAATCTATCCCATCATGCTTCAGGCATGGTTTTAACCGCTACTAGGTGGTTTTATTAAAACCATGCTATCCCGTCATGCACCTTACCTCTTGTTCTTCCTGCTCACCGTTGACAGCTGGTTCTTCGTTGCCATTCTCGTCTTCCTTCTTTTCCTCACGGTCTCTGTGTCGCTATGGTAACGAAATAAACACATGCAATCATGCCATGCAAGAGAATTGTTCAAAAGTCATTTTCTTCTACTTTGAGGTGGAAAGTTAAAGAGTTAACCAGTTGCTAATTAGTTGGTACGAATCTGTCAGCTCGTTTCACAACCAAAACACTAAACACGTGTACTTACAAAACACTTCGTATCTACAAACCAGTGACGTCATATTTAGAACGTTTACGCCAGATACATGAAAGCTTAAACATCACAACGTTTTGGTTGTGAAGATGCACTGTCTATTTGAAGATTATGGCCATGCTGTTTTAACATACTACATGTACACAGTAAAATTCACCATGGTAAGGCAAACAACAATACATCATGCCATAAATAAGGGTTTTAGGTATTTTTCTTGATGATTTATGGCTAAAAATTTATAACGTGAGATGATTTTTTTTCTTGACACAGTTTACACACATCAGGCAAAACGTTTGCTGTCAGACCATGGTAAATTTTACTGTGCCTTCATAAGAAAGTCATACCATAACTATCAGTGCATTCCCTTCAACCAAGAGCAAAAGTGTTTTAAATGCACTCATACGATGAATACTGCACATAAATTTAGAAACGCAACCTTTTTATTTAAATTTCAAGTTTTAACATATTTTAACTTCAACTCTTGGTTTTTGGAAATGTCTATCAAACGTATAATTTACTATAGCATACACGATATAAATTATTCACATTTTACAAAAAAAATGTGAATATTAATTAAACACGTGTACAGCAGTGTTCCCGTTATTCGTCAGCCCGTAACAGTTACAGACTGTCCAAACAACAGGCAAGCTGCTGTACTCACCATACCCTTACGGCCATGCACATGTTTCAGCACAACTTTTCCTTGCAAATACATGTATGTGGACTTAAACTTCAACATACAGAAGAAACAGAGAAAGGAAATAAGAAAAGTCCTTGCTTTTCACTGAAGTATAAAGTGGAGTGCTTTTGTTCGTTGTCTTCAGAATTAGCCTGTGCATCGCAATACTTTCATCGCATTACTTTGTCCTTCAAAACTACTGGCATTAGGAACAATGCCTTATTGTAGGTCCGACTTACACTGTAAAAGCCTTCGTCTTTGCCTGGAGACGGGTGCTTTTCTTCTACCCATCAAAGTGTCCCAAGTTTTGCAAGTTTTGTTGCGCATTAGCATGCTTTCAGTTAGATATCAATGTACATGTACTGACTTGGGTGTCATTTTAAAAATTTATTGCTTTATATCGCACTCTGAGAATGCACTTCATATCTTAGCACATAATTCCAGCCAATAATAAATTGTTTGTGGGACCCCATATTTGACTTTATAAATATACAACAAATCATGCTTTTACTTCCATGCAACCAGGCACAAACTGTCTAGAATGCAGACAAAATGTTAACACTACAGTTACTCATGCTCCACAGTATTTTATTAGTACCCGTCTCTTTTCCCGCTCTCTCTCATGCCTTTCTGAATCCTTCCTATCTCGTGGTCTCTTTTCCCTGTCTCGCTCATGCCTTTCTTTCGTCCTCTCTCCCTTTGGTCTCTCCTTCTGTCTCGCTTCATCCTTTTTACTTTCCGTTGAGCGTTTTTCTCTGTCTCTTCTTTTCTCTCTGTCTCTATCTTTCCCATCAGAATCTCTTTTTCTGTCTCGTTCTTTAGAATGTTCTTTTTTACTTCTTTCTTTGGAGTCTTTATCCCCTGCATCTTTACCAGATTGTCTTTCTCTACTTCTTCGTCGGGATTTAGCCTCTGGAACTTTTAAAAACTGATCTGTTTGCCCTACCGCCTTTTCTTTCCTGGAATCCCGAGGACTCTTGCCCGCCACCCTTTCTCTGCGGGAATCCCTGGGACTTTTATCGGGCTTTTCTGTACTGGATTTTACCTTATCTCGATCCTTAGTAAAGGAAAAGTGCAGCAAAGGAACAAGGAAAAAGAATCGGAAAGAATGGGTGAAAAGTAGTTAAATTAATTATGTGAAATCGGTCAAGTCATGTAAGGTTACATTTTAGTTTCCTTGACCCTCCCACCCCAATTTTATTTTAGGGCAACTGGTATTCCAAAGTATTTTAGAAGTGTAGCACCTCAAAATTCAAACCAGCCTGGTTACTCATAATCTATGTGCTAACTTGTATGGCATGTGCCCCCAACTCACTAAAGGCTGCACTCTACTAAGTTTCTGTCTTGGGTTTTTATTATACCCAAGCACTTACTTTAGTACATTTCTTTTGTCCTGAAAAGTTGTAAAGACAGAAAGGCCCCTACTTGCTTTTGCATTTGACAAGACTTGACTGTAATTTTCAAAACAATTTTGCTGTTAGATTTATCAAATTAAATTAATGCGCACACAGGAGTTAGTGATATGTTAACTTAATCATTGTGTTAGAAAACAGACGTGTTAATTGATTGTGAAGATTAAATAAATGACTGTTAGAATTTTTGGACGGTACAACTTAAACAGAAGATTGTGATTTTCCGCGAGATATACTGAAGCGGGTCCAGAATAAGTGTGGTTAGGGTGTGGTACATCGAACTCTATGGCAGTTCGCATGACGTGGAATAAAAGGTTTCGTTTTGTTTTTGTTTGGAAATTTCACAAAACAGTATGGGTTCATTGTGTATTTGATGTACCACTTTTCAGTTGTGGAAATATTTTTAGTAATCACTGAAGGAAAGTTTAGGTGGCAAGATCTTGTCACACAATTTGTGCAAGAAAGCATGAGAATTGTTACTTACTCTCCTCCTTTCTCTGTCTTTATCTTTCTCTCTATCCTTGTCTTTGTCCTCTTTATCTCTGTGTCTCTTCTCTCTATCCCCGTCTTTGCTTCTCTCTCTATCTTTTGATCTGAAATTTAAACGATGGTTAGCAAAGCAACAGTCGCAAATTTGCAAGGCGAACTCCCCAATTTATAGAAATTTTGTTGTATGCCTACACTATGTCCTTTATGTTTCGTGGAATAAGGCTTTTTAAAATGGTTTAACAACTAATAACAGGTTAAACTTTATCAACATGAATACATTCACTGACAGATTTGTGCACGGTTTTCATGTTCATACCTTTCTCTGTCTTTGTGTTTGTCGTCTTTATCCTTGTCGCGCCTTCGCCGTCGTTCTTTATCATCTTTTTCTTTCTTTTCTTCTGGTTCCTGAAAATAGTGAATAGCGCATTTGGAATAATAAGCATAAGTACCCTTAATGTTGTGACTGTACGATCAACACAAACAAGAGGCATCCAACAGTATGTACGGTCTGTGGGCACAGTATAAAGCACATGCGCAAACTGTTGCTAATTCATTGGAATAAACCCAGTCACATCAGTCGCCCATTGTTGAAACTAATACCTCCAGCACTCGGGTAAGAAGTACTATTTGCATGTGTATTTACCTCTTTTTCCTTCTTTTTCCGTTTGTCGGCGCTGGAGTCTCGACTCTTCTTCTCCTTGTCGCCAGATGACGCCTTTGCTCCTGGTTTCTCGCCGCCTAGCACCCTCTTCACCACGTCGTCGTTATTTGGCTGACAAAAAAAACGGTCATTGTCGAATTAAACGACTAACATGGACAATACTATACAATGAGCTTAATTCATCTGTGGATAAATTATACGTCGTCAAAAAATATGCAGTTGGTAACTTCTTTTGAACTTCTGTTACGATTTCAAGACATCAATTTCGTACATTTTACATTTCTGTGTGCCGCAAGTCTTGTGACAAAATTGCTGTGTGTGAGGCAGGTAAGTATCACTCTTTTAATTCTGCACAGCTAGCACTTTTGAAATGAATCCTGCATGTGTGAACTTCCTCCACATGGGAACTTGCATTCACACAGGAACTTTCATAAATGTGGGAAATTGTATGCAGGGCAGCACGTTAGACTTGGACTAATCTCCTAATTTAAAGTTTGCGATGCCCTTGTTATTAATGGTGACTGTGATAAGTCTACGTCTACCATTAGCGTCACAAATGAAGACATAAAAGTGAACAGTACTTGAAAGCTGAAGTACTTTGGTACAATACTCTTCTGTCTCCATACGTGTTGTATAAATTTTAATTTCTTATCTTTTATATTGATTTTCTTACATTTTCACATTAGGCTTATTTTTTTTTAATCATTTGGATTACATTGCATGGTCAGGATTTTCAAAGTGCGGCGATCGGAAAAAAAAATAAAAATTGAACTTGGTCTCTACAAAACCAAACTGTTCATAAAAATAGATAAAATTGATATTTTTCACAATTGACCTCTGACATCTCCAAGACTGCCGCATTTTGCCGTGTATAATGTGTTTCATCTGCCATATGAGTTGGGTTTTTTTTGAAATACCAAATTCAAAGTGCGGCGGGTAATGTAATCCAAACAATTAAATAAAAAAAGCCTTACATGTACCTTTTGTTTGACGGCCTCGGCTAGAGACTGTAGGAATTCGTTAGTTTTCTCTGGTTCATGTCCCGCCACGATCTTTGACGGTCGTGCGCTTAGCGTTTTGCCCAATACAACACCTGAAAATACGACAAAAGATGGAAGTAATGAAAAGGCATGTTCTTTTGCAGGCACGGGAATATTTATATTCGTTGGGCCTCAAGAAAATGTACTTAATTTAATTCTGTGGAACCTTTTTAGTACACGTATTAGGGAATGAGGATCTGAATTTTAAGGGAGTTTATCACCCAATGTTCATATTTGCATAAAACAAGCTACAGTAGAACCTGTTTTGAGCGGCACCTATATTACGGCATACCTGCCTTTTACGGCAGTGTCACTGCAAAACAAATCCTTTTTATTCATGTTTATTTTACCTGTTTTGTACGGCATACCTGCCTTTTACGGCATCTTTGATCCGAAAAATTTGGCTGCCGCTCAAAACAGGTTCTACTGTATAAGCATTCATTGCTGCATACTGACATTTAGATTTACATGTACTGTGTGCACTTTCTGATTGTACTTCCTTTAGGTGGTCATAATTAAACATACTTACCGACAATGTCTATGGCCTTCTGTAAAAATGCAATTTTACTGTCTTTATCCTGAAATAAAGAAATAAAAATAATAACTTGCATAACAGTACAGTACAGTATGCTGACCGACAAGTGCAGTATAGGACTACTACTAGCTTATAATATGTTGTGCGCATTGTACAAATTACACACATATCCACCGGGGTTTTTTTTGGGAAAGAGGTCAAGAAAGGTAATGTGTTAATTTATTTTATTTATTCCTTTGCTAAAATAATAACAATGTCTGAAAAATTCATAAAAGTTGGTTTGCTATGACAAGCGATTTACCTTTTTATGTACAATACATACATGTGTATTTAGCTTCATCAGGCAAGATACAGAAATCTGATATCAATTATGGGTAGTAATTGCGACCTGTTAGTAGCTTAATAATGCACAGGTCGGACTTTATGGTGCTACTTGTACTGGATTATTGCCAGTAATTCACAACTTGATAGGATCTGCTTATTTCACAATCAGCATTTGCTGACATACATTTATGAGCAGAATTATTAACTGCGGAGAAAATAGCACATGCTGTTTGTGTTTACTGTATATTATGGCGTTTCTCCCAAATTAAGATCTTATTTCCGAAAACTTGCGCTGACATAATGGCTTGCCCCGAAATTCTAGACATTCTTCTCAATACTTCCCTTATTTAACTTCTCTCTGTGGAGTGTGTGGCAAAGATGCCATTATTTTTTTTCGTTGCAGCGCCAAAAATCAAAAAGTTAGTACCCATGTGATGCGAGCAAAATCTGTTCGGATACCAATGGAGTCTTATGTTTTCCAGTTCATGTCGTAGTATGTTGGCAACTAAATACCAAATTTTTAGTTTTACCGAATTAAAATGTCAAGAAGTTGGTTCCCAACTTCATTTCGGACTTTAAATGACTGCCCATGGATTACAAAGCCAAGGTGGATCTGTTGTCTTGAGTAGTCACTAACTTGCACGCTAGTGCTCCTCCAACAACACAAATCTCTTCAATTTTGGGGTCTTAGTGGAAAAAATTGAAAATTGAAGGGCTTGAAGCTCCCCTCTAGTGAGAAATCTTAGATCCACCCCAAAATTTTGTCATATTCTCCTGGTATTATGCAACAGGAGAAAATATTTACACCGTGAAGCCACGGAAATAATACATGTGTATGTTTGTCTTGGAGAGGCATCAGGAAATGTTGGCAGGACATCTTCGAGTGCACCAGCGCTGTTGGGATGTAGGTCGCCCCTGTTTTCATCACCTCACATGCATTCTCATTTAGCTTATTCTTACCTTGACGTTCTCCGAGTTCATTTCTGCGTCAGTGTACAAACCCTTCATGAATCCTGTCGTCTTGATAACCTGAAGTGCAGAGACAATGTAACGCTAAGCATTTACTTATCACCTAAATTGCTTATTTTAAACGGTACCGGCAGAATAAATAGGAGACTTAATAATACCTTAACTTGCTACATGTTATGAATGTTTTTTTGCTAAATCTTTAATATTTGTGAATTTCATCCCCCCCAAACCACACACACACACTATCGTGTGCACAGATTTAAGTAAATTGCTCATGCTTTTACACATTTTTCTAAAAACCGATATCATGAACTTGTTATAGAATAAAATACAAAAGAACAGGCGAGAGACACTTCATGTTTTTGTTTTTGAAGGGAAAATAACACAATCACATAGACCGGTCTCCAGGGCACGGGCATTTATGTCGTATGGAGAAATTGGAAGATATTTAAACCATAACTACAGGGTAGGAAACGAGGGCTGTCTTCTCCATGTCATCTTTCCGGATTGGTTGACAAGTTGACTTGTTCATCATGTTTACTTGTGTAAGCAGTTTAATTT
>JBCAUI010516601.1:0-12163 GCA_038406195.1 Haplosyllis anthogorgicola | reverse complement strand
TGTGCCAGATTAACCAGGGAGGTATGTTGAGCACACCCAGAACCCGTGCTGGTTTATCCGGGGAGGTAGGTTTTGAAGGGAGGATAGATGAGCACGTTACACCGTGGCTGTGCCCGCGAACAGCTTTCGTAACTGCTTACACTTGATTGCACGACTTACAAGGCTATAATTAATTCCTATTACATGACATATTGCAAATTATCAGAGGAAGGGCTCGAGCACTTACATCATAACGTAATTATCACCTTTTTTTGTGTCTGTTTTTTCTTCCCTTTAACATGAAAACATTATGACCATAGTTCTAGGATAGTCTTTTCTTCTTGTATCTCTTGTGATATATAAGACTCAGTTTATGCAATGGAAACTATTTCATGAAGGTACCGGATACATCGCGATTTACAGAAGTTGTCTCTCACTATCCGAATGGAATCGTAGGAACGTATAACTTTTTACACAGCCCTACAGGTTTTTGTGTTGGGGCCACATCACAGACATAGCATGTTCATATTAAACAAGTGTATCAATCAGATCATTAAATTACTATCAAAAGTTTATCGTCCAGCAGCAATAGAATTTCAATTGAATTTCATGCTGGGTTCTTGAAGCTCTATTGAAATAAAATTGATAGATATTCAATGATCTGTAAGAGAGAAGATCCTGTCAGCCTTTGGCAGTACTCGGAATTCGTATCAGAATTTTAACGAGGCACCTTGTGGGAGCTCCCTTATATTCCCTTGTGTACACAACGGATACGAATTTTGTGTACGTAGGATACTGGTCTGTAAATACAGACCTCCCCTAATAGTGACACATCCTGTAAATGTTAAGCTAACCAACCTCAGTGCACTCACAGTTAAACCCAAACATAAACACGGTGTTGACAATCAGTCCATGACCCCAGTACATCATAACATTTGACAATTGAGACAATAGTTAGTCAATCTATTCATGTTGTGAACTGCAGCTATTTCTGTATCAGCAAGAACAGGTGTGATTGATCCAAGATGTCATAGTTTTGGTGTCAGTCTATTGTCCCTATGTTATTGCCTACATTGCATACCATAACAAACTGGCCTGACATCAGTTGGAAAATCTGTGAACTAGTCTCTCCAGAGCCAAAATATTCTATTTAGAGGCCGTATCCTAATGTAATGACAATGGCATGCTTTTTGCATTGCTGTTATGCGCACCATTCACACAGTGTACTCATTCAAACTGCGGTAAATCTTGTTGTCGTAATCAGATCAACTTCATTGTGTCAGGCCGCATGATTTGATGTTTTCTTTGACCTACTTCTTTAGCAATGACCAACCTTAGAATATATATATGTAAGTACTACTTAACAATTGTGCTTAATATTCAAGGCATGCATGCAGCAAAGACAATATCATATATTAAAGCGACATTTCAATTTGTAGAGGATTTGGCTTAAAGCTGCGGAAAAACAGAAATCTTTCCAATGTGTCCTGTAGGCACTTTAAAACGCGGAGAGAATACTGATCTCCCCTTAATTATTTACAAGACCAGTTTATTTGAAAGAAAAACAGGCCTTGATTTGTGAGGTGCTAGATCAGTATTATCTTGGGCTTACCTTACTATTAGAATTGCAGTTAAAAGACAATTGGATATGCAATTCTTTTGCCAGATATAATTCCCGGACGCTTAGTTATCTGTGTATTTTCTTCAAACAAATCACAGTGGGAATCTATTTTCCAGTATTTAAGACTTAAATTTAAACAAATACATGCATACATGAAAGAAGTGTAGGAGACGGTAGTAAAAGATTCTGTAAATTTATTGTTCATTACACTGTCCCTGAACGTCCTTGCAGCTCATAAACTAGCTTTTTTCCAATTGGCTACATAAGCCGAAACTGAATAGGAGGTGACAGGGGTTCATATATTATATTTCTGAAATGTATTGGGTCACTTCGGAATTTCGTGCTTTTTGCTCACTCTAGTGTAATCTGTATTCTGTGACTGTGACACTTGCTCTGTGTTTGTTGGAATATCCTTTTAAAATGTATCATGTTTTTCTGTAATGCAACAGGTGTGGTTGAAAAATTACACTGATTGGACAGTTGTCGTGAATGACTTGTGGAAACTTTGTTTAATTCTAAGGTAACGTTGGAGAGTAAAACCTTTTCTACAAATGATTCTTCTCCACAAATCTCAACAAAACTATTATTTTTACCAGTGCTCGACCTTTGCAGGAAACAAGCTTGGATTTTTAACGTCATTGTGTATTCCGCGTGGTTGCACGGTAACAATGATGTGGGAAGGTAATGACTCTATCTGTAGGATTGCTTGATTAACTGAGAAGAATAGCACTACAAGTTACATATGTCACACAGCTGCTAGATAATCCACGATTGATTAGTCGGAATCAGTCAATATAAATGGTTTCGTAAACAACACATTTGGACTTTCCTGAAATAACTTTCAGCGTTATATTGTTGACAGATTGTGGTTGCCGAACATGCGAACCCTATTTGATGACAGAACGTTTAATCTGGATGAGTGGCTTTTATGGTTTTGAAATAGAACAAAACTTCTTTGTTTAATTTTAATGTTTTGTTCAATCTGTATGTATCGCTCCTTTGACATATTGCACAAAAAATTGGTTCATTTAACCTAAAATAATTAATATTCAATTGAAAAATATGTATACAAACATTCCGGCTTTAATGTGATAAGCCAAATATAGAAATAATTTATCGGTGGAACATTCTATTTGATTATATAGTAGGGTATGACACTGTTGAAAGTCAAATATATGGTGATTTGCTGGCCGTTTGCTGTGGAAAATGCTTCCAATCAGAGGATGAAGGCGAGAAATTTTAACAAAAAAGTTTTGTATCCATGGGGTCAACAATAGTGTGCAATTCCTTTGTTTCCAATCGTTTCCGAATGAATAGAAATTTCAGGAGTTCATTGTGATTGAAACACTAATTATGTCGAGCGCTTTATAACATACTAAACAGACTACTTTTCCGTAAATAACCCAATGACCTTCATTAGAGGCTACTAAGAACATTTGTGCTCCCAAAATAGCTACATACAGGTGTGAGACTTATACTTCTGTAATTAACACATTGTTAATAATCCTCTGAACATTGATTAAGATATTTGCATCTTAAGGTGCTAAGACAAATGAAACTATAATAAAATATTGCGTCTGTGCTCATAAATACAATTTTCTAGTTTTCTTCTTTTTTGACTCTTCCATCACGTTAAATTCTAAATTTTTAAAGATTAAAGTTATTTGTATTTAGTTAGACTATAGGTCAAATGAAACGTAAATGAGCTTACCTGGCTCGCTCGTGTAATGTTTACTGGCTCCCCCGTAGCTGCCACATGTCCAATAATACCTTGACCCCAAGGAACTCTGACTATGTTATCACCCTTGGTGGTTGGAATGCAGTTCGTTCCAGTGTAGACATCAAACACTTTGGAGACAAGACTCTGTTTTCCTTTGGGTCCTTCCACAAAGAATAGAGAACCTCTATCAGCATCCAGTAAAATCCCTATGTTTATCAGTATTCTGGAGGTCAGACTTTTAAGGTCAAGGTCATGAGAAATGTCCTTCACAATCTCGAGAAAGAAATCTCTTTCATTGGCCATACGAAGCTGTCGTTTGAGTTCTTCATCAATACTTGTGTACCTTGGTAACCGTGTTTTTGAGCTGATAAGCATGCTCAGTAAGTTGACGGAGGTTGGCGGAAGTGAAAGGAACTGGCGCATCCCCTTCAGGCTACTTCGTCTCTGTTCCAGAGTATACTCTGAGTTGCCAGAAACTTCACAAGTCCTGAAATTCTTCTTCAGTTTTGCCTTGGCAAAGTCATGTCTGAGGAACTTCTTAGAATTTGACCTCTGGTGTCTTAACTGGAAACCATCGTTGAAAAAGTGTGAACCAGTGTCGTTTGTTCTGGGATCTGGGGATGTCTGACCACTGCTCTCCTGGGATAATGAACCCCTTCTGACAGTAATGTAATCTTGAATTGTGTTAAATCCGTGTAACATCAACCACTTATTGATCATGTTTATATCCAACTTTCTTAACACATATTCTTGAGTCCACTCCTGATTGCTGTCCAACCATTCCTCCACCTCTGCTGAAGATAGTGTCATTTTGACTGTTTTCTCGTAACAACCACCTGTTAATTCTTCAGGGACAATTCAACATGTTATATCTGAAATATTTTTAAATTGGATAATCGCATATTTAGATGCCGGCTTATGACACACTGTCGGTGCAGAAACGTTTTGCGATATTGTATAGCTACAATTTATGTTTCTGTTAAATTGCGTTGGTGAAACTCAACCTTCAGTGACATATCGATAAAATAAAATTACCATAATAAAGAAGAAACATATTCACAAATTTTCCAGATCACTGTTCAAGCCAACAGAGATTTCTGTGCCTAATTACCATAAAGTGAAAGCAGTACTTTACAATATGTTACAATTTGATACATAAAACGTTGTTCTGTATTTAAATGATCATGGCTGTAGAGTATAAAAGAGACTGATATTTTAATTTGCAGTATCGTCTGTATTGAAATTCACTCTTTATTCTTGGGCGTGTGATTTTTTTTAGTGAAAAGATCTAACTTTGCCACTACTTTCTACGATAAAGATTCACGAATTTTGATCCAAATTTAATTTTAAAAAAATGAGGCATGATTGTGACTTTAGTCATGCACGCTACAACGTCACTATTAAATTAAACACTTGCAGTGATTAACGCGATACATTCAAGGTAGAATTACAAGTTAATACAATGATATTTACATTTGTGTCTGCATGATAAATTTGGGCATGGGTCACGTTTAGATTCACCACATTTATTAATTTCCAGGGAAAACGTGCAAAGCTGCTGGAATCGTAATTAGACCAACTGTAGTGCTTCAGTTGGTCAGGCATAATATAGCAAAACACATACTCCAGTGCCTCTGAGTATTAATGTTCACTGTGCTATTAAGAAAGTGTCAAGAGCTTGACATACATAGTGAAATAAGAACTGTTTTCTGAAAAAGTTCATCCATATCCATAATAATTCATCCATATCCATAATACAATGTACATCGTACATTTTATCTTTAAGCAGCGCAAGTAGCATAATAGTTTTTCCTCCAGAAATCAGTCGGATTTTTCATGATTAATAAAACTGCACACGGAAAGTTATTCTCTTTTATGACTGCTTAGAAAACAATGTCTACACACAACCAGAGGTGCAGCCAAATGGTATCTAAGCCATGCTGTACCCACTTGGTGGGCTACAAACATCTAATTTTTAATATTTAAAAACATTTTACAAAGTAATCACATAGGCAAATATTATGACAAATTCAAAATAATCTCAAATGTATGGTCACGGAATAACAGAATCATGGGTTTTGTACACAAGTGACTTGCAGGTACCATTCGGCGTCGCTTTCGCATGGCACCCAGTGAGTTCAATATGCCTTACAAATGAGAAGGCTTATTAACAGTAGTATACATATGAAATGAAGATAACTACATGTATATGATATGGAACTATACACTCGCTGGCGCTTACTGTTAAAATTTATGTAAATTACATCGGAATAACCAGACGCTTTTTTGCTGTTGCGAATGTCTTCACTGATTTGCATTTTTGAACACAAATTAAGTTTCGGATATCAGCAAATGGACTTTAAATTTTATTAGTTATCTTCCACCAAATGGATTGTGGCAGATCTTATTTTTCCCATATAGAGGGAGTGCAGTTACGACTGTGAGGGTCTGAATTGTGTCTTTTATTTTACAAAACTATGCTCAATTATGAAGCACTGACTATTAAATGTTCAATGTGACCAACAGTAAAGACCTAACGATTCAAAAATTCACTTTCTTTCATGGTTCCCTTTGAAGTAATAAATCTATTGATCTCGCTATGTTTGTCCGGAGACTTAAACTGATAATCCTTCACAAATAATAATTAAACTGATAATCCTACACAAATACCAATAATATACAGATCATGTCTCAAAATTCCAAATGAAAGTACATACAGTTGCTATCTTGTGCTATCTTGTGAACACAAATGTAAAAGTCTCATCTATATTACTATAAAGCTTTGTTACACTATGGATTAAGTTCCAATTCACAAAGCATACGTTCATGATTTTTTATACATGACGTAAAGTCATCAATGATCCTGGTCCCCTTCCATGTGATTTATATCTATGATACTTAAGGTGATTTCAAATATTATTATTATTATGCATTGGATTGTTTTGAAAAGAATATTTTAAAGCGTAGAAGGTAAAATTATATCACTGTGTAAATAGTTTGTTTCATATGTTTGTGATTGATTAATGTTTCTGTCTCTGTTGATTAGCTTGTTCTTATTCATATCAGATTAAGTGCGTGCATAGGATTTAGTGTGGCTAGATTAGTGGATATTAATTTTCCTCATGATGAAACATTTTTCCTCATAATTAACCATGGAAAAGGTTGCTTCAGCACGAACGATAGGAATTATATTGTTTTGACAGTCTCAATGTATCTTGATTATTGTCAACATTTACAAACTAAAGTGTAGGGATGGTTATTGTTCTTTGACTAAGCCGCTCTATTCGTTGCGTTTCTACGTAATTAAAATAACGTTCGAGAACAAAAATCGAGTAAATGCCATTTGGTGCATAATTATATTAGCCTTGTTCCAAAAGGGGGTCTAGCTTTGTGGCAATGGTTCCACCTTGACATCATCCTATTCTGTAGATTTGATTTGCATTGGTTGTGTTATTGTATTGAAATAAGGAAATGCCCTGCACTGTTGTTACGTTTTGTGTACCTGAGAACATCACAACAGTGATAGTTGGTGCCTTTTGATATTGAAATGAAAAGATGTGATTTTGTTTCAAATCCAGCCAACTCTAGATTTATAATCATTTTGGGACAATACAATTTTATGCTGTGTCCTTCTGTTGAAAGAAAAATTCTATCGTTTACAAAATGCAGAGGCATTGCAGCTCAGGCCACTGTACTGTACCATGTCACAAAGTTTACCAAACTAGCTCCTTTCTTAGTTCACTTCAGTAACTACATATAAATCTTTCAAAACAAATTCCTACCTATCTATCCATGAGAAGAATCTGTTCTGTAGTTCTCAGTGATCACTGCTAAAGTCGTCATTAAAATCCGACTGCAAAATCTCTCTAATTCCAATGTAACATCAGCAAAGTACTTTGTAAATGACTCTTGCGTTGTATCAAGTGCACAGAGAGTAAAAGTGAAGCTTCTATCCTTTCCTTGGCTCAATAACATTGGTAATATTGAAGCTGTTTACAATACTTTACACAGCTTCGCACGAGACTGGACAGATATTTCCAACTTATTTCGTAAAGTTAAGCTACGAGACCCTTGCGTTTGTGTGTAACGAGTGTGTGTTTTGTGGTTAAATCACGGCAGAAAATGTCGTAATTTGGGAAATACTAACATTTCAAAAGCACCAAAAAAACGTGACCAAGAGCTGAACAAAACAAATGCAGCAGCATATACAAAAGTACAGACTGATTTCATGAAGTTGAGGTTGATGCAAAAGTAAACTGAAGTGTGCTCAATAAATTCGACAGGAACGGTCTTAAGATAGCATCATTAATGCCGTAAGAATTGTGAACGAATATTAAATTGCCCACAGAAAATTAATGACTAACACATTGAGTCATAATGCGTAAAACATTCTGTAGTGTAGGATTTGCTCTCACATTCCTGGTAACGTCAATAACGACTTAATCATAAAGCACTGTATCTAACAAGGTCGTGACACCGTAGTACTGTACACGTAAGAGCAGATTCGTTAAAAATCAATAGTTCTTATAATTCAAGCTGGCGTTTAACAATAATCCATAAGTGATTGCCAAAATATATATTCCCTGTCTGCTACCCTTGTTTGACAGAAATGCATAGCTTACCTCATCACAATTGTCATTACAATTACCTTTTGTAATTAGCAAGTAGTTTTGTCAAGTTTCGGCAAGATATTACCTTGCCATTTTTTTTATTTATTTCTCTTTTCAATAGAATTTCCTGTTTAAAGTATTTCAATCTATGTCAGATTAATATTTTTACGTTTTCATTTATTAAATTATGGTAAATAAATGGAACAATGGGACAACTAAGGTTTGCAGTGTTTGGTTTAGTAAAGGGCTCAAAATGATTTCCTAGCAAGATTCAGTATTTTCTCTCCAAACAAAGTTAGGTTCTTTTCAGACATACAGTGCGCAGTCTAGGAGCATGATAGAAAAGATACATGTTGTTCTCACCACCTCTGACCTACCCTCATGTAATTGATGTCCGGCTCAAACGTCAATAGATATTCCCTCCCCCGCTCGTGTAAAGCGAGAAATGATTATCTGTTGTCACATTGACGAATACCAAAATCGATCCTGAAAGGAAGACTGGGAAGGATACGTCATCCTGATTCAATTATAAAATCATTACTTTATGTGACTTTTCTCTACTCCGTGGAACTTGTGCATCTTACTTCTTAAAGCTTTATATTTTGTGTGAGGTTTAAAGTGTATTTTGCTTCAAGATGATTTCTCCATAAGACATTGCATGGTCCCGGTAACTATCAAGTAAAATTATCAGATGTTATCCCCATCCAGTATTGTTAATATTAGAATATGACTAACTGTATAGATTTGCAGTGAAACTTGTCCCGGGAGAACACTGTCTTTTGGACGAACTGAAATCAATTGACGAACCAATTTCTTATCTCCATGTTCATTTTTACAATAAATTTAACTCTGTCACAAGGTTTACTGAATTTGTTTTTCACATCCCCAGAAGCAAAAAGTTGCCTTACCTAACTTAACAAAGCATGTGTGGGTTGAAGTTGTGTTGTTCTTGTGTTGTTCCATGTTGAACATTTGAATACTTGTGACAAGATCAGAGCGAGTTGAATATTTCTCCATTTCTTTCAAGCGTGAAATCTATTATTTCTGCGGGCGTACTCGTAAATTCTAAATATCCATTTCAGCAGGTAGTCATCATGCCGACTTAATAAGAAATATGGCATAATGGCACTAATTGCGCGGATTGACCTTTCACGAAAGACGATTACGTGAGATCAATATATTTCTATGGATTAAAAGTAATTAAGTGAGTAAAGGCATAATTTGGATTTAATCCGTTGTCAGTATGTGTTCACATCACAGCTCTCTCTCTCTCTCTCTCTCTCTCTCTCTCTCTCTCTCTCTCTTAAGCTCTCTCTCTCTCCCTCTCTTAAGCTCTCTCTCTTTAGCTCTCAAGCTCTGTCAAGCTCTGAAGTGAGATGTACATTGCTATCCTCGGGGCATGTTGAAGTGAGCGGGGTGTTCATTTTAAGACGGCATTTGTGTCTGACAGGTAAAACAATGGATCATCATGCTTAATGCAACTTCCTGCTCCGCGGCAAAGACATTAACTTCAAAGGGACTTGTTCATTAAACATGGACCCAGCCTAATGAAATAGTAATAGCGGATCCGATTAAGTCTGTTCGATTTCAGTTGGTTAGTTAAATTAATCTGGTCGCTCTTTCCGATCTGGGGAATCTGTGAAGACAATCGCAGAAAATTAAAATAGACATTAATAAAAACAATTATTGATAGAGCAGAGAAGTCTTGATAAATGTAGAAACAAAACAGTTACACATAGATACTATTAAAAAGGATTTGAGAGTATCCGAATATTCACATTGAGCTTAAGTTAACTAGATAGTTCGATGGTTAGGTAAGCTGATCACATGCCAATGGGTTAGCAATATTTGCTTTTTTTTATAAAGAAAGAAGATTAATTCAGCAGAATACTTCAAATAAGTGATGATTTTACAACAAAGTATATTTAGTTATCAATTTTCAAAACTAGTTTGAATGGTTAAAAACCAGTTAACTAACTGCGAGTACAAGCTTTTATTTATTCACATACTGTAAACAAACAAGACAAAGCCACAATGACTATAAACTTCAAAACACCAAAAGCATTAAACCAAGTAGTCTAAGTGCAATGGTTGCCGTTTTCACATCAAACCGGCCTAGTGACAGTTCATCGAAACCTTAGTACAGTCAACTTAATTACAACAATATAGCCAGCGAATCAAATTATTTAGTCGCATCTATTTACGAATTGTGTAATCTTCTTTAATCATTGTTAAATGCTAAATTGAATTCAACACAGCGAAACCTTGCAAACGTGACTAAGGTGATTACGTCCCTAAGTTTCGGCCAGGTTGCAATACTACATGGTGTTAAAAGAACTGGTCAAAATACTATAATTGCCACCTACACGTCAGTAACCGCACACAACTGAATTGCAACCGACGTATTGGTTACTAACTGAAAATATTTTTTAATAAAGGCATAATTTCTGTGTAAATCAGCCTAATTTTCATAACTCAATCTTGTAAAGCTTCAATAGGCCGAACGGCTGAATTTCTCCCATTGGTAAAATGTAAGTTTGGCCAGATGAACATTGTAATCGGATATTTCAGACACAAAATGAACGCACAAATGCTGGTGCCAAGTTAATGTTTTATTTTCGAAAATATATAAATTCATAAACTACATTAATAATAAATTCATGATCACAGAGCCGTTTCCATTGGAAAGAATCAAATCCTCGTGACCTGTCGTCTATCCCTGTAAGAACGTCTGTTTAGTAACAGAGACAGACCTTCATGTTGACCGGGTAGGAGGGGTGGTGATCCTGGGTCATATTTCTCGGTGCATCTGCCGGGATAATGCCGTGTCTTCCAGCCAATTTGGCAAGCTGTTTCACCGAATCAAACTTGTCATCTTTCTTCTGCTAAATAGATATATGATGCATTGAATACATTGTCACATAACTAGTTGATCGAGGTTTTTTTATGAAAATGACATTACTAATTTTACTAATTTGTAAAATAACGTTTTTACCATAATTTGTACGCTGTATTTCAAAAACTAATTAATATTCCTGTTCATTAACATGTATAAATACAAAACATTGTGAATTCAATTGAGAAAAACAACTTACAGATAAGTGTGCAGATGACTATTTTACCTGATTAGTCTAAATGTTTCCGAAAACCTCGATTAAGGTGATGTACGCCATACATAGCAATGCTGTTGTACAATTCAAATGAATGATATTCGGTAAGAATCAAAATGATCAACTGACTTCACGAAGAGGAAATTAAGGAAAGTGATCATCGATCTGAATTGCCTATTTTAACCGCTAAAAATTGGCAATCGAGTAAACATACTTTACCTTAACCAGAAGTGTTGGATACCAGGATTTATCCGACAATGGTATGTATCTACAGAGGTACTAAGGTGCAGCGGCAGATACCATTGTCGGATAAATCCTGGTATCCAACACTTCAGATTTTATCCTAAGATTTATCCGACACCTAACCATCAGATACAATATTAATTTAGAGCTTGTGGACCAATAGGGGCACAAAATGCTAGGCATCATAGGATAAACAAGAATATTTGACCACATACTTCTGATCTATTCTAGATCTATCATCCAGGGAATGAAGATCAGGTTATGCCTTGCGTATCTTGCAGATCATGAAATTACTATCAAATGTTTAGCGCCCCGCAACAATTAAATTGAATGAGCTTAGTATGAAATTCAATTGTTGTGGGGCGTTAAACTTTTAATAGTAATTTCATGATCTGTATCTCTTTGTAACAGCAAGATCGTAGAAAATAAAGAATCAAAGCCAAGCAATCAAAGTATCAGTGAATGCGAAAACAAACCTGTATGTATGGCCTGTACGTGTATCGGTATGGTCTCGGAGTCTACAAAATACACTTTACAAATGTATACAAAAACATTTTAGATATTTCTGTATTTGTCTGAGCATATGCTGAAATACATTTATTGTTTTAAGTATGTTCTTGGGGTACTTACAGTTCGATCTGGATACCTATCTCTGCCACTCACACCTGAAACAACAAAGCATCGTTTTTAACGCTTTATTAATTAGTCTTTACTAGGTGGAACCCATGCTTCACACGGTTATAGCATGTCAGCATCTGCTCTGGGGGAATAACTTACAATTTAAATCCACAAATATCACCCATTAAAATTAATGCATCCAAACTTTGAAGAGTAATATTTGATAAGTAGACATCATGAAGAGTTAATCTGCATGTATATT
>JBCAUI010516590.1:0-12163 GCA_038406195.1 Haplosyllis anthogorgicola | reverse complement strand
AAAATTTTCTTCATTTTCATGCAGTTTTTCCCGATTTTTGGGCGAAAATAGGTGAAAATTGGGTTGGCGCCCCCCCTTACGGGCCGGGCACCCCCCGTACGGGAAATCCTGGATCTGCCAATGGTCTGCAGCCCCTACTCCAAATTTAGATTATATTGCTTGCCGAAATTGCCAACTAGATAGACAACCTGTTGGTAACCGCCTCGCTCTTTTTCGTCAAATACACAGGGTTGGGGTTGGGGGGTCGGTCTCCCAACTTTGCACAGTGAGTCCAAAAGTGCTGAAATTGGAATTTCCCATATAAGGCATGGCGTAGTGGTGGTGGTGGTGGGGGGGGGGGGGTGTCCCACACCTTTCCACATCCAGTCTGAAACTCCTCAAATTTGAATTCTCCTGCCTGCACCATATAAGGTATGGGTCCAGCGCCCCCTAGTTTCAAAACATTCGTAATATCTGTCAATTCTAGATCTCCATCGTTGCAGAATCCTCGCTCATGAGCGAGGCTAACCAAACGTGAGCACTGTCAAATTACATTGTTCGTTACATCTTGTTTATGTCCTTGCTTCTCCAAGACAACAAGTTTCACAATTATCTTTAAAACATGATTGTGGAGCGAGATAATTCAATTAAGCCTTTAATTCGGCTCGACGAAAACAGTGTTCGAATATGAAGATAGCTTTGTGAGAACTAAATTAAATCATTAACACCTGAATAGTCTGATATAATGTAGTATTTTAGTATTTTGAACTATTCGTACTTTAGGTGACCAAATTACAGATTAACTAGATAACTTTTGGTGAAGAAACGCTAGTTATTATCACAATAGACTTATTACGCTAAAAGTTAAATCATCTGGCCGTTTTCGTTATTTAGATCTTTTCAGAAATAAAGGGTTTAGTTTCATGAAAATGATTGCCACTTACATAGGTCTATCGTCCTGTCTTTGTAAATCTTTGCCTCCAGGTGAACTTTAATAAGTGTGATGCAACTATTATCAGGACTAAATTGTTATGACAGGTTTGTAAAACATGAGAAACATTTGAAACACATTTTAATTTGTCGTGCCTAAAATGGATTTATGTCAACGCCAGATCTGTAACATAGTTGTCGTCGTTATTATGACAACTGTGTTGAATTACATCTCATCAAAAGTGAACATCTATCTGTAAAATAAACAAGCAAATAATACTAAATGTGGGAGTGTTGACGTTAAGCAAGAATGTCACATGTCTGCAACAGTTCAACATTTAATTTAAACCAAAGTTCGGTCGTCGACCTGGAAAGATCACCAGATGTAGAAATTCTCGATTTAAAACTCACAACAATGGCAATACGAAGTTTCACATTGTGGCTAGTGTGATGGTGCTGACTTACGACATGCACGACCCTTAATTCCCTTTCCTTTATTTTGAAAATAGCAAACATGCGTGACATTGCTAAGTAGTCTCCAAAAAGTAGAATATTTTAACTTTTGAACAAGAAGGTTTCACATCGTAGCGGAATTCCTTTGTTGTCAAACTTTACAAAATTAATATAATTTTCATTTGAAACAAAATAGTTCAACGAAATGCTATTCACCCACATAAAAGCACAAGGTGAAATTGCATTGTTCCTAATTCATAGTTTTCTTCAGCTGAGAATTTGTTTTGTGCAAAAACAGTGCACTGTTCTTACGCTAAACAATACAGTAATTACAGTCATTTCTGCACCCGGAATTCCAGGAAGAACCATAAATACACTGTTTATTTCATTATATCTGTTCATTCTCAGCCTCTGGGTTTTTCTCCTCCGTTTTTCATCTCTTTGTGGCTAAAATTAACAGCAGTTGGAGTTATTCTTGTTTAATCCTGTAAACACAACAGTAAGCCGGTGCTGGGAATCGCACTGCACCAGAGCGCCTGCAGCTCATCCTTCAAAGTCTAATCTCCTTTGTTGTGCTGTTTTTGAAACAGAAACTCAATTACGAATGTTTGTAAGTGGCAACTACCGATTAAACGGCTGAAGATTTCCATGAAAACTGATGAAAATACTTTTGTAGTAAAACTGAATTCATAGATGTTTAAAAAAAAGATTGTAAATCAATCATTCTAACAAAAAGTGAGTTTCTGTTCCTTTGTACAGTAGTTCCGTTGATATTCGATGTCATTTTATTGTCACCCCATTCGGAGGCAAACCGTCCACCTACCTCAGAGCGACTGATGGAGATGGAGTCAAATATGCCCATTTGGGTAGTTATTTATTTATACTTCTATTCAAAAATGGCAAATTGGTTTAAAATTCTTGTTTTATTTTACCAGATCGTGTGAGAGTTTCCGGACGTCCATCGCGCAAACAGGTCGAGAACCCGACTGGAACGAAACGTTCACCTTCCACAACATCGGCGAAAAACAGGTTAGTTCCCTTACCAGCCTAACACCTTATTCCGCATCGCCATACTGTGAGACTCTCGTTTTAATCATTTGAATTAAACTGCACTGGCAGGATTTTCAAAGAGCGGCGTTCGGAAAAATAAATAAATAAAAATTGAACTTGGTCCCCAAACTGTTCATAAATATCAGTAAAATTATGGTATGTTTTCGATCGACTTGGAACGGAACTGGACCATGTGACAAACAGTTATATTTTGCCGTGCAAAACATGTTTCGGGAGCCAAATAAGTTTGCTTTTTTAAATGCCGATTTCAAAGTACGGAAATGTAATCCAAAAAAGTCTTAAGATGTTAGCTGTGAGTACCTGATTGATGCCGGTTAAATTTGGTTTCTTTACTGGACCATGCATCCACGCGCCAAATAGGCATATAAATCATGCAATGACCAGCACATATTAGAGGTTAAAATGCCACCAAAGATGCGCTGAAAATTGCCAGAAAAGCCCTTCCTATTTGAAAAGGTGCAAAAACACTGCAAGTATTGTTAAACACAAAAAGTCTACACTGTTGGGTGGAGAAAAGAAAAGAAGAATCTTTTACTGAGAGATGGGAGAGAAATATGGATGGAGTTGCTTAATTGAGAGAACCGCATAACTCTCTGGCTTTAAACACAATGGCAGATATCCCAAGTCACAGACAGGGATACCAGTGGCCATAAAATAAGATACAGCGACAGTTGAATCTAAAAAGTAAACTATTTTCCTCGAAATATGTCAAAGACTGGCGAGAATATATCCTCTATAGATCAAAAATATCTTGTAACAACGAAATGTCAAATTTCTCCAAGGACCGAAGTTTTAGGAAAGAGGACTTCTAAAGGTAGAGTTTTGCAGTAAAAAGTAACAGAAGGACGGGCTACAAAGAAAATGTACTTTACTTTTGAAGTAACCTTGTCTCTTTTGTACGAAAGAAACTAAATGTATTTTAGTCAAGGACAAAAATATAGGTTAACTGTTAGAAATTTGGACATTAAAGAATTGAAAGAAAGTTAAAGGTCTCGTTTGATCTACACTTGACCTTGACCTAGATATCTTGGCTCCGTTACTTAACCACGGAAATATTCGGACAAATGGGCGCATACAGATCTTAGAAAACGATTCAATTTTTACGTTGGCATTGAAAGTCGTTATTAGATGGCGGTCAACCATGACGGATCCTGTTCAGTTGTGTGAATACCAGGCTACTGCGAGTAATTGTTCATTCATAAATTCTACAATGGAAAATATCTTCTTGACTCGGTTTACACCAAATAATGGTTTGAGATGCGTAACAAAGGTAAATTATTTAAATTATATGTACCTAATTTTGTTTCAGATCAATGAGAAAGCCTTGGAACTGACTCTTTGGGATTTCTTCCTAAATAAACAAAGCAGTTTTATGGGTGAGGTGCTACTGGACCTGTACATGGCGCCCCTGGGTGACCAGGTGGCCTGGTACCCTCTGGAAGATCACGATGAGAACAGCTCACCCCTCCCACCCCCCACCCCCAAGATGATGAACTCGTCCAGGTATGTACTAGTGCGTGTTCGCAACTTTGCTGTTTTGTTGTGTATTCTTGTAAAGTGAAAAGTAAGTGAATAATATGAACATTGCCATTGTGAAAAGCTTCCTATTGAAACAATGTGTACAAAAGCAAACTTCTTTGCTACTTTGCCTAAGTATAAGGCTTTTCTACCACACTACATATTCTGTGGCGAAATTATGTATTCGGTATGCTATTAACAGTAAGGTCGCTATGAACACAGTAATGTTAGTTCTGTGATTTGTTGCCGTAATCAAAACAATCGTTGATTAAAAATTAAAATTAAAACTTTACAACTGGTGACAAAAATTGAGTGAGGACCACAGGTTTCTTCATGTAACTCTGACTGTGAAATAACACTAGCTGTTTACATATGCCTGAAAACCTAGATTTGCAAAACTATCAAAATTCCTAAAAACCAAGATCACAAAAACTTGCATGACCGCAAGTAACTTCCTCTGGTGCCAGATTTCGTACGGTGGTGTTTGTGTTTTCAGTCGTGTTCGTGGTTGATGGTAAATTAATCGTAACTCGATGTTGTGGAGTGCTTTGTCTCCCTGTCTGGATGTGCTGTTGCTTCATATCTTCATGATCTGCGTGCACGGGTAAGTTAAGGTCACTGAGAGAAAAAAAAACACCAGAAAATGGCTCAAAAATTTTTTGGAAAGGAAAATATGTTACAAAAAGCTCTGACACTGCCATCTAAAAGTCTTAACTAGAGAGATCAGTATGAACTGCATTCAGCTCATGTTTAATGTACAGATTCTGATGACGCTCTATCTAAATGTCATAGACGGCGTACCAATTGTATTAAACGGCGTATCCTTTCCCTAGCCTGGACGGGTAAGTGAGAGGATTGCGTAGAATTTTGAACTCATCTGAAAGTGAACTGTACAAGTGAGTTTATCACTATATTACATATTACTTGGTAAACATTTTCTTCGGAATTTTTTGATTTGTAAAGTAACATTTTGATTTTAGGGGTGGTGGAGTGGAAATCCATATGGCTGATACCAGTGCAAATGGAGGTGGGAGACAGAACTGGAGGAGCTTGCCTATTATACCTGCCACTCCTGCCCACGACAAAATGAAGGAATTGCTCAATAAGCGTAACATGACAGGTAAGGTAAGGTGTTGCAAAACACCAAAGGGCTCCATAGAGCATCAATGGCAATTCTCAATACTGCGATAACATTCGCACCGCACTCCTTCAAAAACAAATACATTGAGTCTCTATTGTAATTTCGTCATTTTAAAGTTGACCTTTGATAAAACAGCCCAACCTCAATATCATGCACGTTTTGTGTCGTTGGAGGCATTTATGTTGTGTACAGCAAATTGCAAACTGATGTAAAACTGATACAAACTCACCACGTATCAAACAATATATCTTCCGTTAGACATACTGTAGAACTATACTTTGTACGTTTAGAATTGCAGTTGCTACAACTAATGCATAAAATTAAGTGTTTTTCACCGGAAGGATCTTCGCTTTTTAGCACACAAACTAAAAACAACTGATTTACTAAAACGTGTCACTCTGTGACATGCAAAAATATAACCAGTGAAACTCGTAATTTCGTGGTGAAACGGACCCAAGCTAAAGTTTTAATGCTGTAGGTATTTATAAATTTCTCAAAGCATTGCATTGATATGTGAAGTATAAAGCTATTACGGTGGTGAATATATTTCATTTGAATGTATTTTAGTTGTCTGCTCCATATCTGTGTCACAACTTTAGACATATAACAGTTCTATCACTATCTCCAAAGATCTGATAGAAATATGAAACATGCAACCAAACCAGATAAAAAAGAAATGTATTTATTGCCGTAATAGCTATCTTCTTTATATATCAATGCAATACTTTAAGCGAAACTAATAAATACCTGTGGTATTAAAACTTTCAATTGGGTCCGTTTCACCATCCTGATCAATGTCTTGTCACTTACACAAACTAACACTTTATTCGTTACCTAGCGAAATCTCCGGACCCAAAGATGGGGAACCTAACAATACTGAATGAGATTGGTGGATCTACTCCTCAACTCTACAAGAGGAGGCTCTCTCCTGTCAGTAAGTAGACGCATGCTAGCACACACGCACACACGCACCCACATACTAACACACGGAATGCTTTTGAAAAAATTACTCAAAATAATTACAAGAGGTGAACACAAGTAAAAATATTCATAGACTGCTTCATAAAAATCATACTGTGTGATTGATGAGTGAAAAGCTTAGCATTGGATTCTAATTGTTCCAAAACTGATAGGTTTTCATTCTCTGGTGACCTATGGAACTCATGAACGTGCCATCTTTATGAAGTGTCCGAACATTCCTTAAAAGTTATTCTGTCTGGAATAAAGAATCGCCTTGCCAATCGGGAATATTACCCAGGCTAATTGTCCATGCCCAACTGTTGTCTCCGGCAGGTGCTCAGGGTGTTTAATTTTCCTTACTTGTATAAATTAAGAGATTTAAAAAGCCAAATTAAGTTCAAAGCCCAGTAAGTTGCCGCCATTGCTAAATTTTCAAAACTTAAAACTTTTAATTGTGCACAAACAAGTTAACCCTTTCGATACCCTAGGGTCCTGCAAAATAGTGCTTTTTAAGAGGAGAAATGGGGGTATGCTAATTGGAGGCAGTCGTCGCCATTAAATTATGTTACAAGAATTATGTATTAAGCATGGGTCAGAAGGTTACGCATAGGGCTTTGAACAGAACCAGGTTTGGTTTGTGAGCTGGTAACCAGATGGCTACTATACTTGTTTAAAGATGGCTTACACCCTTGATTTTTCCCAAATTCACCTCAAAAGTGTAACTTTAATTGTTACTTGTGTTAGTGTTTTCACTGACTGGGACCTTATTTGGTGCCAGACAGTTAGTGAGGGTGGTCCTCTGCTGTGTTGACCATGAGCCAATTCCAAGTTGTAGATACCTCTAGATTTACATGCTTGAAGATTTGAAAACATCAAATTTTGCTTGGAGACAAGGGGGCACTGCCCCCTGTGACCCCCGTTAATCCCTATTTAGGGGGGAGGGCACAAAAAAAATGGGCCACTTTTTAAATCCCAGTCCATTTATGCTTACTTCTAAAACCTCACTTTTGGGCTAAATATGGTCCTGAGGGTCCTCCTGGGTCCAAATATGATCCAGGGGGACCAGGGGAGCGCACCACTGCCCTAGGTATCAAAGGGGTTAATAGTGTCCAGTAGTTTTGAGTGGAGAATTTCTTTGTTTTTGTTTTGGAAAATACGAAAACTAAAAGAGAGTTCTTAATATTGGGACTAATTGTCCAGAGACATCCAGTTAGTTATTTCAGACTATTTATTCCAGACGGCTTGACAGTTATTTTTAGATGATCTGAGTGGGCACAGTCTTGAAATTATAGTTAGAGATGTGAAGGTAAACTGAGCACACCTAGTTTGTTGTTGCTTGTACATGTACACAGTGTAAAATGAATTATTAATGATAAGTTGATGAAAATTAAATGAATTTTCCCTGTGACAATTCTAGCTATAGATTTTAGGCCATGGCATTTTCAAGAATATAAACGGAGATTGCATGTAGTTTTGGATGTTAATGCGTTATATTTTCGTACAAGATTAGATCATTAGATCGTTAGAACATTCACACCAGCTGCTTAATAAATTATGTTTGTGATCGATTGTTGTAAATAATTCAGTACAAAATAAATTATTTCAACTGCAAACAGTTCTCTATTTGCATTATATTTGTAAGTTTATTAGAAGTTATTCATTCGTTCGTTCTTGACATTACAATTTGACAAACGTTTGCAGGCACCTTAGTAATAATGTGTGATAGATTTTCATTTAAATTTTACATGAATAAATACAAAACTGATCAGTGCAATTTGATAAGGAATGTACTTAATTAGCAGCAACGAAACAATCTACAACACATGTAAAGTATTTGCACAATTATTGGTCACTACGTATTCTGATCGCCATTTGTAAACTTGTGTATATGAGTCTCAACATCCTTGAGTTTTCCAAGCACCATGGCAACGTCTGACTCGCCCATCTCTAAGTGAACCACCTCTGCTTCCTGAAAGAGATTTTAAATCGTAGTTGTAATTATTCTAAAGCTAGTGAAATCGTACAAGGTTATGACTCCGTGCATAATGTTTGCCATAATGTCATCTTTGAAGAAAATACATAGAACTTTGTCATTTTACTGGTGCAACAAAATATAGCCAGATATGTATTTTACATAGAAAAACCAATACAATGTTACCAACACGATTAGTTGTTAGAATTACCTCGTCAGGTTTCTGCGGATCTGCGACTTGTAGTTCTACAATAGCGGACACTGAGTTAAGCTGATCAGTGTGTTGAGCTCGACTCTGAGTGTCGATTCTCCACGACATTCCCTTCAACGTGTGGTTCCAAGATGTGGCTTCAATCTGTGAGTGTTATAAATCGTAAAATATGCAGTGCAACTACCAAGACAAGATTGAATCTCTTACTTTGTAAAAAGTGTGCATGTAAATCTGATTCTAACCAAAATCACATCAACCGCATGTGAAAAGTTCGTAACTTTCACGTAATGATGTCAATCTTACTATGACTTCATGCATAAGACGGGCGCATAACTGTAACGTACTGTGGAGCGTCTGGCGAGTAATATGGTACTGTAGAACCTGTCTTGAGCGACATTTGATGATGATGCTTGAATGCAGTGAAAGTGTTGCAAAAGGCAGGGTGTCGTTCAAGACAGGTGTGTGAGTCCAGTTCTACTGTAGTTGTACCCATGTAACCTGTTGTTGTCAATCGTAGTTTTTTATTCAGTTTTTATTCAGTTTTTCTTATCACGAAATAGAAGTGTGAACACTAATTACCATAGCTTTGTGGATTTTTGCTCTGTGATTTTTCCAGAATTTGGCGTAGACTTTTGCTTGTTCTGGTGTCAGACCGCCTTCTTTCTTTTTTGTTTGTGATGTTAAAAATGCATCTAGCTTTGCTGTGTCCATATCCATTGACGCCAAATTCTGAAATACATGTATTGAAAGAGAATGATAAAATACACTACATAGAATTTTAACGTGGGGCAAACTGAAATGCTCTACTGCTCTACAAGTACATGGGTCTAGAAAATGCAGGAAAACACACAGTGAACTTCCGAGTTCAGATCTTGTGTGGCCCGTTTGACATTTGTACTCAAGAGAGGAGTGCAACCTGTTCCGGGCTAATTGAAATATTCCGTTGACAATTACAAAATAAATGACCTGCATGATTGATTTCATTACAGACAAAGAGAACATTTTATTCTATCCTACCTTCAGCAATCCTCTGGTTTTGTGAACCAAAGTTTCAAAGTCTGAGTCGGGCATGTCTGGATAAAGCTCGTTCTTTAAAAAGTCATCGGTGATTTCGTCTTCTTTATAGTAATCATGCCTTACTATGCCATTCAGAAGTCCTAATAAATTCCTGTCTTCGGACATTTTCAGCTGTCACATGAGTAAACAGTAAAATTCTGAAAAATTGTGGCTGAAATCCACCCACAAAACTTTTATCGGGTACCAGGCACAGGGCAAAATGTCTGGTAAAATATTTATCCTCAAATTCTAGTAATTACTCATGCACAATGCAATAAACTGCTCGCATAACAGTAGATATATGCATTAAAATGGTTAAAGTTGAAAATACTTGAGGACAATTGAATGCTTAAGAAATTTTAGCTGAGTATTTTGTGAAGGGTAGTACTAAAAAGGGTCGGGACCCAGTCAACCGGTGAATATGGTTTCGGTTGTGTCTTCTCGGATTGGAGCTGTTTATACATCCTCAGCAGCTGCAGACAATGGAGACCAAGAAAGAGATGCCAATACACAACTCCTAGAGTTGGATAAGGGTGGGTAGAAGCAGTTAATTTGATCTAAATTACATTTAAATGTGTATTTAAATTTAGGTCACCGGGCGATAATAGGTATTATAAGTACATGTAGTCCATTTTCAGAAATAGTTTTAGTTAACAGGCCCGGTGTAACAGCGAACTTAAGCCCCCAAAGTATCAGGCCCCCGGGCCTAATACTACCCAAAGTTATTAAGCCCCTGGGGTTTGAAATATCTTGGTCAAAATGTAACCCCCATCAATAAAAACTGGCCCCCATTGAGGTGCTTCCAACCTCGTTACTGATTTGTAAAACTGCAAGAAAATTTATATTTTCATCACTGCAACAGTCAACAAAAACACTTCTATTACATGTATTTCCAACCAAAATAAATTACCTTCTGGAAGCAATTCAGAAGTTTAACAAAAACAATGTATATTATCACAATACCCATCTCAATAAAAGTATTTTGGGTGGGAATTGTGTAGAGAAAAATAAAAGAACATAAAAAATAGAACAGGAGATTTTAATATTGATTTAAAAAAACCTCCAACAAAAATTAAATTTGGAATTGTAATTATCACAATTCCCACCTCGAAAAAAATATTTTGGGTGGGAATTCTGTAGAGTTTCAGAACTTCCAGAAAACACCTGGAAATTTTTACATTGATACATTACCCTACGATAAAATAAAATTTGGGGTGGTAATTCCGATAAAGAAAGAAAATTGAGCAATACAAAGGTATTATCTATATTTATGATGTGACGACTTTATATTTTCAAAACACCAAACATATAGTGACAAAAAAAAAATAAACATAATTACAAATAAAAATGCATTTATTTCATATTTCTTCAATTATATTATTTTTTTAAATGACGAGGCCACAGCAGATCTTTGAACTTATTTTAAAAAATTATACATCCAAGACTACATTGAAGTGAATCCCAGTATCATTAACAATGTAAAGACACTCATTTGTTTCTTCTTCAGATAAAGTAAAGTTTGTTGGAAATCTTTGCCATTTTGATTTATTTGGTCCCCAAGAATTGTACACAAAAATGTCTTTCCCCAAAAAATTTGCAGTTGCAATTATTTCAGCGTCAGTTGCCCATGTCCCTGTTGTAGTCATATCAGTTCGTTTTAGGTATTTCCTGGCATTCTCATTGAGGTAGTTGGTAATTTGTTCTTGGATAGGTCCAGTCATATATTTTGCTAGTTCATACCTAATTGTATCATGGTGATCTTCACTACCACTCAAAATGAATGATATGCAACGAAAATAACAATTTCCGTCCTTCCACTTCCTTTATTTTACTGGGAGGCATGTCTGTCTGCATCATTCCCTTTCCAAATTTTACATCGTAGTCAAAGTTTATGCCAAGACCACAACATAACATTTCTCTGGTTACTTCAGGTAGTGGGCAGAATTCTTTCTCTTCCTTCTTCCTCTTTTTTGTGGGGGGTTCCAACTCCTCGATGTCTTCTTCACATTCTGAAGAATTTTCTTTGACACCTGAAGGACTGAAATACTCTTTCAGTTGCACGGATGGCACAGATTTGGCATGCGGAATGCCTTTCATATTCATTAACATGTATCTGCCTTTGGGTTTCACTTCCATTATCTTGTATGGACCAATCCATCTCTCATCCAGCTTTCCTGTAAAAAGTAACAAGATAAATTTTGATAAAATGTTAATAAATTTTTTGCATTTTCAAAATAAATTAATAACAAAATTTTTTGTTACAATTTTGTGTTAATAAATAATATTTGATAAATTTATTAAATATATCATTAAATGTATTTTATTTCTTAATATTAATTTAAAGAAAATAAAATGTTACATGTATTATATTGTCATTCGACATCATTAACCTTGTATCTCAGGGGCTGGTGTTTTAAATTGTAATTCCTTTCTTGTCTGGTTTGTGCTGCTGCAATATTCTGTGCTGCTTTTTCCATGGTTTTTTACGTATGTCAATCATAACTGCAACTTTGTGTTCTAAACTGATGTCATCAGTGGCCTCGGGTTTTGCACCCAAATCTAGCAGATCCACAGGGAGAACTGGATGTCGGTTGTACGTCAAGAAATATGGAGTATATTTTGTACTTGCATGCTTGGAAACACGCACTGCAAATAAGATGCCATTGAGAACTTCAGCCCATTCACTTTGTTGTTGATCAATACATTTCACTATGCACTCTTCAGTAGTTCGATTTCGACGTTCAACAAGACCATTGCTTTGTGGGTGATAAGCACTTGTTGAGCTGAATGCCCTTTATCGGGCATTCAGCTTTCTGTTTTCACCAGATTTTTGCTTTGATTTCTGACCTGATTTCTGAAAGTTCTGGCAAGG